>JAWZYT010001327.1:37500-65000 GCA_034508575.1 Petrolisthes manimaculis | reverse complement strand
AATCAATTATGTAATCAAATAAATTATTATATCAAATTGTAAGGAAAATTACGGGGAATTTAATGATACAATAATTAATTCAATATTGTTAATAATAAATGAATTATGAACCCAAACGTGAACTATATTCTCCACCAAATCATGACGTCATTATAATCAAGCGGGGAGTGGGGATGGGGGATTGGAGTTAGTGGGGAGTAGGGACATGGGTGTGAGGGAAGGGTATGGGTAAAGTGGATGGGGGTAGAAAGGTAGGGGTAGTCAACTCAGTAACCTCATTTATGGACTGCCATTCAAACATTAATTTTGAGCCAACATTTTCTCAATAGGTGATGCCAAGTATGGGGAATTTTCACTAGATATGGGGAATCAGAGCTACCAATGGGGATATTATAGATCTTTTGTCAAGCAGACCTGGCAACACTGCTCTCTCTCTCTCTCTCTCTCTCTCTCTCTACACATACCACCTCCGTTACACACACTACCCTCCCCTACCCTCATCCCCCTACATTACCTCTCTCTCTCTCTTTCTCTCTAATGTTGTCATAATATGGTTTGGAGGAATCAGTTTACTCCAAAATTACCCTAGAGAGATCTGAGGTTCCTTGTAGCAACTTTGGAGTACATTGATTCCTCCAATTATTTCAGGAAACAGGATTAATTAATACATATTATAATGGTATCTATCTACCCTGTTGCCTAGAATAGATTGGAGGAATCAAGTTGCTTCAGTATTGCCACCAAACCCATTTATTTCATGGGATAATTATTTAATATTAAATCCATTTATATCATGGGATAATTAATATTGAATCCATTTATTTCATGAGATAATTAATATTAAACCCATTTATTTCATGGGATAATTTATATCATGGGATAATTAATATTAAACACATTTATATCATGGGATAATTAATATTGAATCCATTTATTTCATGAGATAATTAATATTAAACACATTTATTTCATGGGATAATTAATATTAAATCCATTTATATCATGGGATAATTAATATTAAATCCATTTATTTCATGGGATAATTAATAAATTATTTCTTTTCTACTAAGGAAATTGAAACAAATTATTATTTATTTATTTAAGCCCGAAGGAGAGAGAGAGAGAGAGAGAGAGAGAGAGAGAGAGAGAGAGAGAGAGAGAGAGAGAGAGAGAGAGAAAAGGTGAGACGTATAATATTCTATTTTTATATTTTTATTTATTTATTTATTTGGTCATTTACAAATTATTTTTATAATATCATATATATTTTTACACACACACACACAGTTAATCTTTTACACACACACACACACACACACATACACACAGTTTATCTTTTACACACACACACACACACAGTTTATCTTTTACACACACACACACACACACACATACACACACACACAGTTTATCTTTTACACACACACACACACACACAGTTTATCTTTTACACACACACACACACAGTTTATCTTTTACACACACACACACAGTTTATCTTTTACATACACACACACACACACACAGTTTATCTTTTACATACACACACACACACACACAGTTTATCTTTTACACACACACACACACACACACACACAGTTTATCTTTTACATACACACACACACACACACAGTTTATCTTTTATACACACACACAGTTTATCTTTTTCACACACACACATACGAAGTCTATCTTTCTCACAGTTTATTCCCCTCTTTCACACACACAGTCTCTATCTATCTCTCACTTTCATACAATCTCTCTCTATCTTTCTCACACACACACACACCCAGTCTCTCTCACAAACACATTAATTTCTCCCTATCTCTCACACACATACATTCTCTCTATCTTTCTCTCACACACAGTCTCTCTCTCTCACACACTCTCTCTCTCACACACACACACATTAATCTCTAACATATGCATACATTAATATCTCTGACGCACACAGTCTCTCTTTCACACACACACAGCCTCTTTCACACACACAGTCTCTCTCACACACACATTATTCTCGCTGACACACACACAGTGTCTCTCTCTCTCTCACACACAGCTTCTTTCACACACACACACTGTCTCTCACACACACACAGTCTCTCTCTCTCACACACACAGTCTCTCTCACATACACATTAATCTCTCTCGCATACAGACACACACACACTGTCTCTCTCTCTCACACACACAGTCTCTCTCACACACAGTCTGTCTCTCTCATACATTAATCTTTAATCACTCTCTGACACACACACACAGTCTCTCTCTCTCTCTCTCTCACACACATAGTAATATATTAACATCAACAGTTTTATTTTAATCCTACATCCTTACAGAAATAGTATTATAAAACTATTTTGATGTTATTTTAATACCTGCATGTGAGAAAGAGAGAGAGAGAGAGAGGGGGAAGAAGGTGTGTGTGTTAGAAAGTGAGAGAGAGTGAGAATGTGTGTTTGTGAGTGTGTGTGTGTTAGAAAGTGAGTGAGATAATGGGTGTGTGTGTGTGTGTCTATGTCACACACCTTCTTGTCATCAATATGTAATGTGGTTGTATCTCCTTTATATAACTTGGCTATAATGTCTATTACTTGTTTATCACACTTATAATATTTTAGGCTTTCTATCAGGGCTTTTCTATTTATGGAGACAAATGCTTTCTTATAGTCTATTGTTGCTATAACCAATATACACAGTAATCTAACATAAATATATTATCCTCCACTCTGGGTCCTGTTGTAAATCCTGATTGTAGTTCTTCATTCTTCACCACTTCACCATTCTTGATAAAGTTGATTTATTGCATTCCAGATATATTTAGTATCATTGTTGAATTTTGTAAATATATGCATGTAGTAGGTAGGACCTTTTTGAGTTGCTGACAATCTTGTTTAACATATTGGGATATTCTTTATAATGGTTTTCTGTGATAGCACCAACTTTATAGTCTTTATAAAGGTTGTTTTTCGTTTTAATGGACTTAATAGCAGCAGCTGTTATCCAAGGGTCTTTTTTTTTCATAAATATATTTAGTTCTTAACAGAAAGCAGTTAGTGTGTATTTCATTAACTTTGGCAAGGAATGTACAGAAATGTATGTTAACATCTTCCAAAGATAAGAGTTTGTAGGAAAAATGTTGGTTACATTTAGGAGTCACAAATGTCTAAATTAAATTTTGGTAGATTTTTCATTTGTAAGTATAATGGAAATATCAAGAATATTGATAGATGGTCAAATATGGGGCTGTTGATGTTGAAGTTCCTCAAGCTGTCTGGCCCAGCAGCCTCGAGCTCCTGAGGAAGGCCATGGCCTGAACCAGGCTTTCCCACAATGCCCTCAGAGAGTGTATGTTGTGTTGTTGGTGAGTGTGGTTGTGTGTATGTTGTTTTGTTGGCGAGTGTGTTTGTGTACATTGCAATTTTCAATAGAATGAGGTGCTGTGTTGCATCCCGGACATGCAACCACAATGGCTCCATCAAGCTTCTGATTTTTTTTTATATGATCCGATACTGGACATAGGCTTCATGAAGCCCGTTACCATGGCCCAGGTCAACTGCTGCTCACACACACACGTCACGACTTCCGAACTGGTACCCAGCCACAGAGAGATGGATCTGCTTTGCGCACTGGCAATATCGTAACCAATGAGGTTAGAGGAATTGCTGCTGTGCAAGTTAGCTAACCTCGGTGACCTACCCCTCCCCAGGAAGGGTAGGTAAGTCTTACCCCGCCTCCAAGTGGTGACCTCGGGGGTACACCTTTTTTTTACCTTTGTTTTATCTACTTAGGAGGTGGAGCTAAAGGGGGAGGCGGTGTGGGGGTGAGATTTAGCTTCCTCACATTTAGGTTTTAAGGTTTTTATTGTAATATGGTGTTTTAGATTTTTAATTTCATATAGTGAATGTTTTAAAAAAAAGTGTACATTTTTGTGATCGATTTCTTTTTAATTTTTGACCGTGTATTTTTGGTTTTGACAATGCTGGCGACCCGTGTCCCTCTGGGAATGAGCACTGCATTGGCCTTGCCAGCCATCAGTGGCCCCCCGATGGGGGAGTGGACAAATATGGCTACTGGCGGGGGGGGAGTCTCTGGGCTGCCCTGTAGGGGGAGTGGGTGAGAGGGACTGTATGAGAGTTGTGACAATAAATGTGAATGATTAAGAGAAGAGAGGTTGTGGAGTGTTTTAGGAAGGGAAGAGTGGATGTTATGGGAGTGACGGAGACACATGTGAAAGGATGTGGAATGGCTGAGTGTGGGGAGGGAAGGGAGAGTGGAATGTGGGAAGGAATGGAGGGAGGGGTAGTGTGGACGGGTATGAATGAAAAGACTAAAGGAAGAGGGAAGGAAGGGTGTGCGTTGTTGGTGTCTCCGTGGGTGTGGATGGACATGGGTGGAAGGGGTCAAGGATTGTGTGGATGACAGGAAAGATTGGAATGGTAAGGTATGCATGGGTGTGTGCTTATACACCTGTGAATGAAAGGAGTAAGACTGGGAGAGAGAAGATGAGAGTGTTTTGGGAGGAGCTGATTACATGTCTGAGAGGGATTGATGATGGAAGGAGAGTGGTAATGATGGGTGATATGAATGGAAAGGTGGGAGGTGGGGAGGTGAAGAAGTGGGGAATGTTGTAGGTAAATGGGGTGTAGAAGGAATAAATGAGAATGGTGAGTATCTGGTAGATGTCTGTGCTGAGAGGGGATTGTTCTTAGCCAACACCTTCTTTCAGCACAGGATGGTCCACCGGTACACATGGCAAAGAAGGGATGAGAGAGGAGAACAAAAGAGTCTGATTGATTATGTGGCAGTAGATGAAAGGTTGAGGAAGGATGTATGTGATGCGAAAGTGGTGAGAGGAATGGTCCATTGCTCCGACCATTATGCGGTGTTGGTGAGGATGAAGGTCAGAGTTAAGTGGGAGTATTGTAAGAGGGGTGAAGGGGTGAGGAATAGGAGGGAGGTGGCTAGCAGGAAATTGGATGTAGCAGAGTATAGGGAGGAATATAAGAGGAGGGTGAGCGAGATGCTGGGGGATGCAAGGATGGGGATACGAGAGGGAATGGGAGTGAATGATGTGTATGAATTGTTTAAGATGATTGTAGTGAGGACAGCAGTAGAGGTAGTAGGGTATAAGTCACAGAAGAGGGGTAAGAAAGGGAGTGCTTGGTGGTCAGAAGAAGTGAAAGATGTAATAGAGAAGAAAAGGAAGGCATACAAGAGAACTTTACAGAGGAATGTGTCGGAAGAAGTGAGAGAGAGATGGAAGAGAGAATATAATGTATGTAAGAGACAAGTGAAAAGGATAGTGAGTGAGAGTAAAAGGAGAGTGGATGAGGAGTTTGGAAGGAAACTGAATGAAAAGTTTAAAGAGAACAAGAAACTATTTTGGAAGGAGGTTAAAAGAGAAAGAGGAGAAGGAAAATCTGGTAGTGTGAGAATGAAGAGAGAGGATGGAGTTGCTGTGAGTAGAAGTGAGGAAGTGAAAGAAGTGTGGAAGAGGCATTTTGATCGTTTGATGAATGAGGGGACGGGAGGGGAGGCAGTGGTGACATGTATGGGGATGGAGGCAGGTAGTAGACGACAGGATGCTCAGGGAGAATTAGGAAGGGAAGAGATTAGGAAAGCAATAGGCAAGTTGAAGATGGGAAAGGCACCGGGGGTAGTGGTGGAGTGGATGTTGCTTATATGTACATTGGCATGGAGGCAGGGAGAGGTGCCAGAGGATTGAAGGAGGGCTATAATTGTACCTTTGTATAAGGGTGTTCCGGTTTCACCTTCATTAGAGGGCTACTTATAATAACTTACTTAATACTTACTTATATGAGTCACTTAGACACTCAGACTTACACCCGTCACATGATGCTCTAATACTGCTGACCTACGCTTGAACAGGAAGAGTACGGGTCTCACTTCTGTGGGAAGCACTAACACGCCAGCATAAAGTGATGACACAAGTCAAGGGAAGCGCCCTAGTTGCGCTCCTAAAGCCTCAGTTAGCTACCGATAACCGATCCGATCACAGGTTACTCTAGCGTGTTATCTCTCTTTAAAGTTAGCTTCCTAGCCTAGCTTAAACCCGTGCAAGCTACATATTGTGACTCTGTATACTAACTCGTGTTATAAATAAAAAGTGAGTAAACTACTTTAACCTTGTTGTATCTTCTCAAACCATAATAGTTATAGAAAACCTAATAATTAAAATCAAACTCCGAAGAGACAACAAAGACACTACAAAGACAAACCAGTCGCCAGCCACCCTACCATATCGACTCATATGTTTGGAAGTAAGTAAGTCTTTCTTACACCAGAACATTTGGTGAACAGCGGTGGGATACGAAATAAATGGTTTATAATAAAGGAGAAATACAAACAGTAAAAACCAAGGGAACCGAGAAAAAAGCACAAAGGGTAAAAGAGAAGTAAGTGAAGTTAAGCGAGACAGAGTGAGAAAGAGGTTACAGGAGTGAGAGGAGAGTGATTGCAAGAGGTCACACTGGGTCACGCAACTCAGCACCTCATAGCCAAAACAAGCTAGCCTCTCTCGACCCCTCACTACAGTAGCCAATGGTGACGTCATCGACCCTGCCACCTCACACCACACGGTCGTGGCTATTACGTCATCGTTATACTCATTATCACTCTGCCAGTTGATCTTAACCACAACAACAACAACTACCATACTTCATCACACATAGGGAAGGACGTAAGCGTGCTTATGGTACGACATCACTACATCACTATACCTTCTATGCTTAACCATACAGTATAGTCAAAGGGAAGTGATAATCGAACTTCAACTTCATCTTACGGGATTATAACTCACAACTCAAAACTTCACAACTCAGGACGTTGGCTTGGTTATGGTACGTCATCGCGACTACAACTGAAATAATAACCTACTACAAACAACGTTTATTCCTATAATATGGTCAGTGCTAGGTACATATAATTATATATTACAAATATATAACACACACAATCCTACATCATCACACTAGGATATAATATTATATGTACACGTATTTAACAATATTTCCTCATTACACATTCTATGTATTCATAATTGTCAGTATTAATATGTGCGTATGCCTTCACGTATATATACAGATGTGTTCTTGTTTTCTTCAAGCAAAAGTGACAGGGAATGAGTGAAAGAATACGTATACTACCGCACTATAACTAACACTAGTTAAGCAAGCGAACACGTAGCTTGGCAATACTAACAAAGTAGTGAAAGCTTAGTTGATTCAACCGAGATAACTAATTAAAGTGTAAGTATTATGCAAAGTGCAACTTCTCTCTTGAGTAAATATTATTGCACTAGATTTAGACATACAAGGTAGAGAATTAACCACTAATATTCTTCCTACTAAATCTACATAATTAACTGACTCGTTACTAATAACCTACACCTGATAACACTTAGTAACTTCACCTAGTAACACGAGATCAGAACGTACTTATTCTACGGCTTCACAAACTAACACTTCATCAACAAAATAGCAATTAACACTTCATCATACACCGTGGCAACGAATAATAACTCTACAACAACAATAATGGCAATTAATAATAACACTTCATCTACTATTACTAACGGTTCATCCCAAACTCATGCAGTGAAATCAGTCACTTGGGACATTGTAACTTATATTGTCCATTTTTTTCTTAAGGTTGTAATTTTCATGTGCATATTCCAGTTACTACAGACTACAAATGACAACATAAGCTTCATAAGTGGACATAGTAAACCAGACTTCATTGCTAGGACATTACTGACCGCAACTGCACTCACCCATCCTGATATCTTATTTAATTTTATTCTGTGTTGTGAAAGCCTCATAGATGTTATCGGTAGGGGGCAGTTAGGCAGTCCACTAGCAGGGGTACACAGAATGATTAGAAGTATAGTGAGTAATTGTGTAACAGTCAAACTAAGTAGGACTCTAGCGTTAGTAGGTTCGACCATTAGCAATGCTAAACAACTCTTGTGGGGGTCAGTGTGGTTGAACAAACAAGTAAATGTACCTAGAGCCCTACCTGTAGCTGTAAACACACACACAAACACTCAAACAAGCACTTCACACACACCACACACTACAAACTTCACACCACAGAGCGCGAAGAAGAAGCCTTATTGTATGATCTGTAGGAAATATGGACACAGCCTAGAAAAATGTTACTTTGATAAGAATAATCTCTCAAATGCCAAAAGTAAGGATAATAATAATAATATAAATGTAGTAAGTGAAAGTGACAACAAGCCAAGTAATCAGTTTTGCATTATTCATAACAGTGTGACACATAACACAGATAAATGTAGAGTAACGTTAAATGCCAGGTATGAAGTCAATAACAAATGTGCAAAAACAGGTGAAGATTTTAACCAACAAAACACTTCACATTAATTACATAATAAATAAATATACTTGTTGCTGCTTGGGTTAAAGTGGATATTCTTTCACTTCCTTGTAACCTGGGGAATACAAATGTTTCTCTGGCTGTAGATACAGGAGCTTGTGTCTCCTTTACTTTCTGAAGTAACATTTAAACGGCTGTTAAGGGAAAACCCGCAGGAACGATGGACTATCCAGCCATCAGATTTAAATATTTAACTACCTTATCTGGTAGTAGACTAGTCACTAAAGGAATAGTACAATTTTCTGATGGTCAATTGAGTTAAAAGAATTAATCGAACATAACCTTGACATTGCAATCTCACTACAGTTAATTATCTTTCAAGGTCGGCTGTACCCATGTTGACCTCTGAGTCATCAGTCACCAGCCAGCTGGGTGCTGGGGCACTCAAGGGAGAATGTCACTCACACATTCTACTGGCAGGCACAGTCAAAAGTACTACTCATTATCAAGTAAAGGGTTTGCTATCATTAAGGTACAAGTGAAAGGTGATAATTGAAGGAAATCAAACCATATCCTTAAGTGAAACATGTAGAATAATTAATGTCGGTATGTCCATAATTTCTCTGATACAAGAAGACAACTTCATTGAAGCTCTAATTTTTAACAAGGTTAATCTGGCAGTGAACATTAAACCAGGTACTTATATAAGTGACTTTCTTGTGTTTATTAAACCCATAGAGTGGAAAAAGAATCTCCTCCCTTAGCCAACATACACATTGTTGATGAATTGCAATTTACGAAAACTACTAATGAATTAAGTGAGCATGTAAAAGTAAATGATTTTCCTTCACATCACACACAGCTTTTACACACATTAGCTAATCACAGGTCGGCTATTGCCTTACCTGGTGAGCGGTTGGGTAAAACAACACTAGTAAAACATCATATAAAATTAACTGACACAGATCCAGTATATGTTAAAGCTTATAGATTACCTCATATTCAGAGGCAAATAATGAATAAAATGGTGGATGATGTCAAAAGAGGGAATAATTGAACCTTCAAATAGTCCTTATAACAGCCCATTATTTTTAGTAACTAAGAACACAGGTGATTTCCGTCCTGTTATAGATTTTAGGAAGATAACTGAGAAAACTGTCAAGGATAGGTGCCCATTACCTGTGCTTAATTAAAGATATCCACAGGGAAATTGGGGAAAATAACCGAGTCTTTACTAGTCTTGACTTAGTGGATATTGGCAAGTAGAATTAAAGGACCAATCCAAACCTGCATACCCAGATGACGTAATTATTGTCAGCCTGATGTAAATTCACACCTTCAGAACTGGATAGAGTTTTTCAGCGATTGCAGGATGTTGGATTAAAGGTTTAGGCTGAAATAGAGTTTTTTGGGTCATAAAGTAAATAGTAAATGAATTCACACTTTGGATTCCAAGATTAAAGCAGTAAAGGAATTTTCTCAACCTACTACAGTAAAGTAAATAAGGAGTTTCCTTGGATTAGGTTCATATAACAAATCATTCATAATGAATTTTGCTAATAAAATAGCCAACCCACTAATAAGACTCCTGAAGAAAGATATCGAATTAAGTGGTCACAAACAGAGTAGGATAGCTTTGATCAGTTAAACTTAGCTTACATTCTACTCCTATCTTAAGTTACCCAGAACCTTCCGTTTTCTCTCTGTACTGAAGCATCAAACGATGGTTTCCGCCCTGTCCTTATGCAGCATACCACAGAAGGATGTTGCAGGGCTGGTGTATATCCCAGTCGGGTGGTGAAGGATACAGAGAAGAAATATAGCGTCACGAATTTGGAAGCTATAGCAGTGGTTTGGGCCTTAAAGACCTTCAGGGAAATAATTCTAGAGTATCCTATCACCGTATTCATGGTAAAGAAAGAAAAAAAAATTGACAGGTCAGTTAGCCAGATGGTATCTCAGAGTTTCAGCCTATAATTAAATATCTTCCGGGGCGTTTCAATAAAGTTGCAGATGCCTTATCTCGCAATATATCAGCTGCTGCAGTCATTCCCACTAACAGTGATGTAGACTTCAATGTGGAACTTGTTAGAACTGAACAAAAGAAAGATAAATTTTGGGCAAGGGTCATTTATGCTTTGGTTCCAGGGGACGAAGAAACTAACCTACCGGAGTTACCCATTCCACTAACACAGTTTGAGGTAATAGATGACACTTTGTTCAGGAAACTTGAGAAACAGACTAACATTTCTTCACAAGAAGTAGTCCCTGATACATTAATCAAGACTGTACTAACACTAATGCATAATCATCCACAAACCGGATAACCGGGTAGAGATCGCTGTATAGCGAAACTAGACTTAAAAATAAAAATAAAATGTTTTGGTTCATTCTCCGCATCGACGTGGAGAAACATATTAAGAATTGTGAATCATGTCATGCTCATAAAGCTAATACAATGGGCCCAGCTCCAATTTTAAATTACCCAATACCTGAAAAACATGGGATGTAACTGGTATAAATATACTAAGCTTACCACACAAGCTAATTTAACGAAGGTAACGAATTTAATTTGTCAGTACACCACACCTAGGGTGATACTAACCGACAATGGTAAAGAAATTACTAATAATTGTTACGCAACATATGTGATCAATATCATATAAAGCAAACTTTTATTACAGCATATCATCCAGCAAGCAATCGCAAGATACTTGAAGTTTTGCGACAAATGGCTAATCCTATGCACGGATCATGGGAAGACTGGAATTCTTTACAGCTGCCTCCATTAAAGGTTCCATAAACTCATCAGTGGGCAAGTCCCCTCATCAGATTCTATTTAACCGACAAACAACTTCCATATGACATCTTTACTGGAAATTTTCCTCCAGCATATAATATTGATGACTACAAGTGTTTAATAACATCCTTAAGGAAGTCAGGAATCACCTAAACGGTAGTAGGCAGGAGATGTTGATCAAACAACATACTCAAGCTGTGAAAATAGATATTGCTGTAGGGGAAAATGTCATGATAAAATCCCCAGAAAGAGTATCAAAGTTAACTCCAAAGTTTGTTGGTCCATGGAAATAGAAAAAAAAAAATAAAAGGTATAAAAACGGGGAAGGTAGAAATAATGCATGTAAATAGGAGTAAACAGATCAACTTAAATGAACCATCTAAAATATAAACAGCACAAGCACAAGAAATACTAACCTCCACTCCCACATATCTGTCTTCAAACACACACACAGACAAAAACTAAGGTCTGCAACATAAACTAAATAATGACATTTATTTCAAATGGGAAACAAGATTCTATTACTGTTTTTGCTAGGTATAGCGCGTGTTACACTTGCCGAACAAACAGCAGTTACAGCCCAAGTACTGAAGCCAGGTGCGCTTCAGGTGCTTTGGTTGAAAATAGAGTAAAAGTCTTGATAGTGGAAGATTTAGATACTGTACAACTGGAAGTTCACGGATTGCTAGAAATGCCAAAGAAAATTTTAAACCTTGGACAACATGTATCAGACTACACAGACATATAGAAACTGCTCATTCTCGTCGTCAGAGACGTGGCCTTTTTTTTTTAATTTCATGGGTTTGTTAAGTAACCAGTTGTTGGGACAGCAATGGCCGATGATGTCATTGTCTTAGGTAAGAAACTAGGGGGGGGTAACTACTGCCCTAGGACAACAGAAAAGAATTGTCATTCAAACTTAAGAAGCTCTGGCCGATTATGTCACTGTCTTAGGTAAGAAACTAGGGGGGGTAATTACTGCCCTAGGACAACAGACAAGAATTGTCATTCGAACTTAAGAAGCTCGGCAACATCTACGACACAAACCCATGAAATAATTGAACGAACTAACTAACCAACTATCTTCTGTGGTAAACGAATTAATTGGAATAATACCTAACATTGAACTCATCCAATTAATTAGTGAGTACATAGCAGCCATTGACATAGCTGTTAAGAAACTTAATTATTTAAACGAAGTAGTCATAAGTGACTTGGTAGATACTGGATTGGGTAGAGTAAACTCGAAGTTGTTACCTCTATGGCAGTCGCAGGCAGCAGTCGAAATAGCTATAAAAACTTAAAAGCTTAACCCTCTGGCTAGCACAGTGGTAAAGTCTGTGGCTGCAATTCCGTAGCCCAGCGTTCAATCCTTGCTCGGGACACTGTTAAAAATACCACTGATGCCAGAGGTTACCACCCCTGTGAGCAGGAGGTGGGGGGTTTGAGTCAGCTGTCTGAGGTCTTCCTGCTTAGTCAGCCATAACCGAAGCTGACTCGGGTCTCACGTGGGTGGAGAGGTCGCTGGGCCACACATCATCCTTGTGATGTGTGCTATATTGTGTTTCATACACACAGTGTGTGCTACACTCTGTCCCAGTGACTGCCACTAGCTGGCACCTTTAATAACCTTTAATAACCCTATATTTACCCTATCTATATGGAATATTACTACTCTATCATTGGACTCATTCTAACTGAGACAATATTCTATTACTGTTTTTGCTGGGTATAGCGCTTGTTACACTTGCCCAACAAAAAGCAGTTACAGCCCAAGTACTTTGGCCAGGTATTTTGGTTGAACATAGAGGAAAAGTCTTAAATATTCCTTAAAAGTCAAAAACGTCAATTAATATTTGGGAATTACGACCATTTCCAATTAGAGTAAATAATACCCTGCTGGTTGTAGACAAGTCATACATAGTCTCATCTGAAGATTATACTTTGGAAAAACATTCATTGGATGACTGTCGCACATCATACTTACACTTGCATGTACTGTATGTCCTGCTTATATGTTTACTTAGAATTTAGCAAACAAGGCACAGTGTGACCTTTCATTCATAATGCCAGACTCAACTCTTCCCACATCTTACTGTACTTTCAAAACTGTCAGTAATATTTCCTACCATGAGCACTTCAGTACTAACCACTACTACTATACAAACAGAGAATAAGTGTGATATTATTTAGCAATGGTAAGTCCAACACGTTTGGGTGGATGGTTATTATATGGCTCAGGGTCATTGTGAGATTAGGAATGAACATTTTTCTTAACTTACCTACTCATTACCATAAAGCTTTTGTGTCCACACTTTCTACAGAGTTAATGTCAGAGTTAACCTTGTAGAAAACATCTCTATAGATAACATAATTTTTTTT
Organism: Petrolisthes manimaculis; assembly: GCA_034508575.1. Taxonomy (NCBI): domain Eukaryota; kingdom Metazoa; phylum Arthropoda; class Malacostraca; order Decapoda; family Porcellanidae; genus Petrolisthes; species Petrolisthes manimaculis. Next base: position 51,457 of record JAWZYT010001327.1, on the reverse strand, counting down.
TAGATAAAATAAAGATCCTTCAATTTTTAATAGACTCAGAGTTTACCTCAAAGTTGGATAATTTGTTGCCTTTACATCTCTTAAGAGAAGTTGTATTACCTCTACACATCATACCTGCACTAATGTTAATTGTTGTACTATTGTATTTAGCTGGTGTATACGGAAGGTGTACGCTTGGTACCAACAATTATTAGCTCGCGAACGGCAAAGACAAGTGTCACAAGGTAATGAGGATACAAATGTATAGGTTAATTACACACCACTACACATTTAGATAGGATGTATTTACCCATAATGTATATTGGATATGTAATATTAATTATTATCTGTAGAAATAATAAGTACATCTACAGACTGCATGTATTCCAATAATAATAATATCTATATATTTAAATCTTAAGTTTTTTTTTTTAATAGGGAAAATATTAATAATCAACCTGGAAAGATATGCCAGAAGATAATAATACCCTTATATAACAACATGTAAATTATTATAAATGTTCCTTCGAGGGCGAAGGATGGTAGTGGCCGAGCATTGTTCCGGTTTCACCTTCATTAGAGGGCTACTTATAATAACTTACTTAATACTTACTTATATGAGTCACTTAGACACTCAGACTTACACCCGTCACATGATGCTCCAATACTGCTGACCTACGCTTGAACAGGAAGAGAACGGGACTCACTCTCTGTGGGAACCACTAATAACAGATAATAACAGATAATTTCTTTATATTGTTTTAATTATTTTTGCCTATCATTGTGATACTGAGAACATAATTCTTAAGTTGAGCATAAAACATTGTGTTCATTAACCTATATAGAGATATATGAGCATCACGTTGATCACCATTACTGTCCTTGTGGTCATTATTGTGTCATATGGTGATCTGTGCAGTAATGCTGGAGCTAGATAAAAGTAAGGTAATGTATATTATCGAAACAGATTTTAATAAAAATACTTATAAGTAACTTAAAAAGAAATATATAATATATTTCTCTTTTCTTCAAATGGCTTTAACAAGTTAACATTCTGACTAGCAACAGACTGGTAAATGGCAATGCCTGAAACCTATAGTCCTTCAGCTTTATGAAGGCGAAATGCTGTGGCTGGGATAATCCCGTTATTAATGTGTATCTGCCAACACTTTTATTCTAAATAATTTATATATCTTTCCCCATAAATCTCTAGTTGTTTTCTAATTTCTCTACATATTGACCCCGTAGGAGGGTATTGCCTGCATTAGTGATGTGGGCAATACTTTAAGGGTTTCGGCGCCACTTCGGCCCCAGCCACTAGGTTTTAGTTCTTCAACTATCCCTCTTTTCTTTCTATTTCCTTCCTGCTTGCTGTCTCGCCTCTCTATCACCGTTTACTGGTGCAGTTTTTCGAATCATATAATTGGACTAGGCCTATAAATGATAAGGGAGAAAGGCCTATGTCATTAAAACTGTTTTAAAACGAATGACAAGGTTAAACATATGAGAAAGACAAGGTAAATGGTATGAAAGGAGGGAAGGGCAAGCGAAAGAGGGATAAAACATTAGGGAGGATGTGTAAGGTTGCCAGATACTTGAGAGATACTGTAATATATAATTATAGCCTATGCATAAAATTATTCCAAGTTTATTGAAAACGCCATTCAAGTTTAAAATCGATTATTTTTAAGAAAATGCATATTTAGAAGAAAAAATCTTAGTAAATAGCTTAATGAATTTGTTGATAAATATGATTATTAAAAAAGTCTTCTACCGAAAAAATAAACAATAAACAAACAGCTGTGCTTGGGAGAAGGTGATAAATAAGGTGGACTACAAGCACGAGGGATTAAATTGATATTAAGTGGCGCAACAGCGAGGTCAAATAACACCAGGAAAAGGGGATAGAGAGATGTCACAGCAAGTAAGAAGGAAATAGGAAGAAAGGAGGGACAGTTGAAGAAATGTAAGCTAGTGGCTGGGCCGAAGGGGCGCCAAAACCCTTAAAGTATTGCCCACTTCATTGCAAGCAATACCCCCCTACTGGGCAAACACGAGGGATAAAAGGAATACAGGGACAGCTGTCTAATATCCAAAGGATAATATATAATCAGTAGTCTATCCCACTACGATGGTGAAGAAAAGACAGTGCCTTTATTTAAAGGATATAATGTAATAGATATTGTTATTATTTTCAGCTAATCACCTTCATTTTTCTTCCCCTCTTCCCCTTCGCCCTCGCCTTAAATCATCACATTTCTTCTCTCCTATATCCACCTACGTTAATTAATGCAGTATGCACTTTTTTAAAAACTTGGGTTCTTCAAACTACGGGTCCCGAATTGCTCCAAACTTCAGGGTCGCAGGCTCACAAAAATAAATACATGAATAAAATAGAATAATAATGTTGGTGACAATAAAATAAATATAAAGTTCATGCATCAATCCACCTAACATATTTTTATAATCCAATATTCATATATTTAATTATTAATAAACTAAAATATTTGCACAAATATTAGCTTTCTTGAGAGAGAGAGAGAGAGAGAGAGAGAGAGAGAGAGAGAGAGAGAGAGAGAGAGAGAGAGAGAGAGAGAGAGAGGAGAGAGAGAGAGAGAGAGAGGAGAGAGAGAGAGAGAGAGAGAGAGAGAGAGAGAGAGAGAGAGAGAGAGAGAGAGAGAGAGAGAGAGAGAGAGAGAGAGAGAGAGAGAGAGAGATGTTAATAATTCTGGTTAAAATGCCTTTTAATCATAATTATTGCATTTCAATATCTGGCCTTGTATTTTCTTAGGTTGATAATTCTGGTCATTTGTAAAATATTTTTTCTGTGTGGGTCGCGAGAATGATGTAATTGTAAAAACTGGCTCCCGACCGAAAAAGTTTGAAGAACTCTGCTTTATAACTATTGGTGATTCGATACCATTCACAGTATATGCTTCATTCATTCCTCCTGACACATGTCTCATCTACCTGATCATTCGTTACCCTCCCATATTACCTCCAATATAGCTCCGCCCACATTTCTCTCCTCTCCCACTAACGACCCCTCTCCCTCCACCTGCAACTGATGCCAGATCCGACGAGGTCCAAACCAAGTCGGTGATGGATGGGGTGTGGACCCTTGATCTGTCCCGAGCTGTACATATGTTCCGGTGTAAGAAAGACTTTACTTACTCCCAAACTGATGAGTCGATGTAGGAGGTGTGGCTGGCGACTGGTTTGTTGTTGTTGTTGTCTTTGATGTCTCTTCGGAGTTTGATATTAATTATATGGTTTTCTATAACTATATGGTTTTAGAAGATACAGCAAGGTTAAAGTAGTTTACTCACTTTTTATTGATAACACGAGTTAGTGTACAGAGTCACAATATGTATGCGTTAAGTTAGACTAGTAAGCTAACTTTAAGAGGGAGATTATATGCTAAAGTAACCTGTTAACGGTTTGGTTATCTTTAGCTTACTGAGGCTATAGGAGCGCAATGAGGACGCTTCCATTGTAGGTCACATGACCTGTGTCGTCATTATACGCTAACGTGTTACTGTTTCACACAGTGAGTTGTGGCCTGTTCTCAGGTAAGCAGTTTTAAGGCATCATGTGATGTCTGAGTGACTCATGTAAGTAAGTATGTAATTTATTATAAGTAGCCACCTAGATGTAGGTTTAACCGGAACACATACACACACAGAACCACAACAAAACAAACAAACTACAATATTACAAACAGCAAAATAACAAAAAAGACGAGATAGAATAGACCAACAACACCTAGAACACAACAGAAACAACAACACACAAATAACACAAAACACAATACAAACAACAACACAGAGAGAACGCCAGAAACACGTCTGCACTCCAGGAAGGTTGGGGCGAGACTGGGTTCCAGAGCTTAAACCCAACATACATCATACAAAGAACACATATAATACAACACATAATTATAATGTATGAGGAGAAGTATATTGTGAGATTTACAATATTCACAATACAACTTATATATACTTTCTTTAATATTAATGTGTCATGGCATATGCAATAATATAGTATAGTAACTTGTTTGTTTTTTACTATGCAGCTGTTGTCATCATTATTGTGTTGCAGAAGTAGGGGCCAGGGACAGGCTTGGGGGTATTTTGGGGGGGGCGGGAGTAGGTGGGACAGTCTTGGGGGGGTTAGGAGGGTGCAGGGGATCGGGGGATAGTCTTGGGGGGTTAGGAAGGTGCAAGGGGTGGGGGACAGTCTTGAGGGGGGGTTAGGAGGGTGCAGGGGGTCGGGGGACAGTCTTGAGGGGGGGGGGGTTAGGAGGGTGCAAGGGGACTGGGGACAGGTTTGGGGGGGTGGAGTAGGGGGGACAGGCTTGGGGGTGTTTTGGGGGGTTCGGGAGTAGAGGGGAGAGTCTTGGGGGGCGGAGTAGGAGGGGGGGGGGGGTAATTTGAAGGGTAATTGAATAATACTGTTTGTCAGTTTACCAACAAATAACTTAATGTTTATACAATGTGGCTGTTGTCATCATTATTGGGTTTTATATTTAACTCATTAGAACCATTAACACTTCAAAGGAAATATTCCAACACATGATTACATCTTAAACTAAATGTATTACCGTATGTATAAATTAAGTATACACCTTACGCTACAACACACACACAAAAAAAAAAATATATATATATATATCAACAGCAGTCTACGCAAATAATCACATACAGATATTAGATATATTTTCCCAAGTCCAAGACAGGTCGATTACATAAACAATTATACATATAGACCACATACAATTTACGGTAGCTCACTCGTAAAACACACACACACACACACACACACATATATATATATATATATATATATATATATATATATATATATATATATATATATATATATATATATATATATATATATATAATTATATACATAAGGCACATAAATATTTCAGCTTAACACGTACTTCAATGTCTATTATAATACAACTTTGTAATAGAGTACATCAAACACATACATATATGCATTAAAAATTCCACAATTAAATAGATATGGTACACTATAATGTAAAAAACACAATACATAACTTATAACATGTAGACACACACGACAAGGAAAGGTTACGTGATATATTACTACACTTTGGTTACATATTAAAACCGAGGGCCACATAGGACTATCACCCGTAGTTTTAAAACATTTGAGGGCCCTTACTGGAGCTCTATGAACCCTCCAAACTACTCCAGGCAACAGATTCCCTATTCGAAACACTGAAGCGTTTTGTGGCCTGGATTATTTGGAGGGTTCATAGAGCTCCAGTAAGGGCCCTCAAATGTTTTAAAACTACGGGTGTGTAGGCTATACTGGTATACAAGGCTTTCTTATTACAGAGAGTCTAGCAGGAATGAGCAAGAGACCGAAGAAGGTATTATTTAACTATTATGATGGGATGTAATTTTAGTGGTACAGTCACAATGGGCCTTGGTGCTTTGTTCTTCCTACCTAAGTACAGTACAAAACAATGTGCTCATATAATTATTGTGAAGTGCTGATATTTTAAGGTCTGTTGTTATGGATAGCACCACACACACACACATGCATACCCTGCATTCGAACTCAGCCTCTATATAGGTGTACTGGGTGGGGAAATGAGCAATACCAGTCGATTCGAAGCGTTCTGTTCCTCACACTCTGATCAGAAATTATATATCACGAGTGTACTGTACTGTACTGTACACTCGTGGTCAGGAGTTGTGTCCCGAGACCCTGACATAATGAATCACACCCAGACGAACAAGATTCCAAAGTTCGGCAATCGGTGCATTGTGTATGTCTCTCCTCATAACGTATAATTGCTCGAACCTTCAGTCGTACCAGGGGATTTGGACACAACTTCTGACCGCGAGTGTACAGTTGCCTAAAGGTTCTTGATCTTTACCCCCTGTTTTGTGTCTGGCGTTGATGTGGCAGCATAACAATATTCGAATTGCACTTATGAATGAGTCCAATCTGCCTGCTGAACCTTCCTGTACTGTATCAGATGGGATCCGAACGTGTCCAGTGTTGCCACATGTACAGTTGCCAAAAAAGGTATTACGATAAATCTTGATAAAACTTTAACCATAGTAATATCCACAACTATTTGTAGGAATTATAAGTATGTATAACAGAAGGAAATATACATATCCTTCTGTAATACATACTTATAATCCCTACAAACGACTATGGACATTAATATATTTAATGTTGTATCAATAGTTGTTGCAATACCTTTTTGGCAACTGTACAATTGCCAGCACTTATAACTGGTACAGGGGAAGAGGACTAAAAACTAAGACTGTACTATTTATAAGTGCTGGTAACTGTACAGCTCCGGATAGATCAATGGACCACAGTCCATCCATGACTGACTTGGTTTGTGCCTCATCGGATTTGGCAACAGTTGCAGGTGGAGGGAGGGGGGATGTTAGTGGGAGAGAAGGAGAGAAATGTGGGTGGGGTTATAGGAGGGTAACGAATGATCAGGTAGATGAGACATGTGTGAGGAGAAAGGAATGAAGCATAAACTGTGAATGGTATCGAATCATCAATAGTTTAAAGCAAGATTCTTTAAACTTTTTCAGTCGTGACCCAGTTTTTACTATGACATAATTCTCGCGAACCATACAGAAAGATCTTTTACATGTGACCAGAATTATCAATCTAAGAAAATGCAAGGCCAGAAATGGAAATGCAATAATTATGATTAAAAGGCATTTTAACCAGAATTATTTACAGAATTATAAACACTGCGGCCACTGCCTCACCTACCCCTCCCTCCATCTCTCTCTCTCTCTCTCTCTCTCTCAAGAAGGCTAATATTTGTGCAATGATTTTGTTTTATTGATAATAAATATATGAATATTCGATTATAAAAATATTTTAAGTGGATTTATTTTATTGTCGCGAACATTATTATTTTATTTTATTCATGTATTTATTCTTATGAGCCAAAGGTAATATACATTACCTTACCTTCATCTAGTTCCAGTATTACTGCAAAGATCACCATATGACACTATAAGGACCATGTTACTGAACACAGTGTTTTATGCTCAACTTCAGAATTATATTCTCAGCATCACAAAGATAGGCAAAAATAATGAAAACGATATAAAGAAATGATCTTTTACTTAATGAAAAATCTTCAACTGCCTCAGTGCTACTGTCTCGTGCGTGTGTGTATATATATATATATATATATATATATATATATATATATATATATATATATATATATATATATATATATATATATATATATATATATATATATATATATATATATATATATATATATATTGTAACAACCCTACGATAACAGCCACGCCAAACCATCAGCCGGGCTTCAGGTGGTTGGCTCGACCACGAAACCATATCTTAATGAAACAAACCGGGCTTCAACCGAGCTGACGTAGTGGCCCCAAGTAGGATTGTTAGTCGGTCTGAACACTTCTCCTGGCGTTGGGCGACAGCTGGACTTAAGTATTCGGTCTCGTCTCTTTGATAAGTATATTGTGTTGATATTGTACAATTGGGAGTATCTTTATTGTGTCTTTATTGTGTCTTTATTATGTCTTTATTGTGTCTTTATTGTGTATTTATTATGTCTTTATTATATCATGTGTCATTAGTTTAACATAAGGGTCTTTATTATATCATGTGTCATTAGTTAACATTAGGGTCTTTATTATATCATGTGTCATTAGTTTAACATTAGGGTCTTTATTATATCATGTGTCATTTGTTAACATTAGGGTCTTATTATATCATGTGTCATTAGTTTAACATTAGGGTCTTTATTATATCGTGTCTTTAGTATAACATTAGGGTCTGTATTATATCATGTCTTTAAGTCATTAGTGTCTATTCTATATCTTGTGATGGTCTTGTTAATATACGTTTTATAGTAAACACCTTTTCCATCACCTGTTTTTGTTGGCCAATGTGGTACTCGATTATAAACCCCTAGACCTCTACTACACTGGTCATAACAATATATACATATATAAGACAGTAGCACCGAAGCAGTTGAATATTTGTCCTATGCTAACAAATCATTTCTTTATTTTGTTTTCATTATTTGTTTCCTATCATTGTGATACTGAGAACATAATTCTGAAGTTGAGCATAAAACACTGTGTTCAGTAACCTATAGAGAGATATATGGGCATCACGTTGATCACCATTAGGATACTGTCCTTGTGGTCATTATTGTGTCATATGGTGATCTGTGCAGTAATGCTGGAACTAGATAAAAGTAAGGTAATGTACAGTCGCAGTCAATAATAATCATCCACATATGGGTATCTCAAACAATTTACTGTCTAATGTTTTCGCGTTCACAGATAATGTTATTGTTTTAAGTAGTGTGTAGCTGCTTGATTTAATTAAAATATGGTAGTTAACCTATTTATTGGAAAGTTTATCATCGAAGGAACAAAGGGAAGCTGTCAAACTCTTATGTGAGTTACCCCTATATGGATGATTATATTTGACCATGACTGTATATCGAAACAGATTTTAATAAAAACAATACTTATAAGTAACTTAAAAAGAAAGATATAATATATTTCTCTTTCCTGCAAATGGGTTTGATTAACAAGTTAAAATTCTGACTAGCAACAGACTGGCAAATGGCAATACCTGAAACCTATAGTCCTTCAGTTTTATGAAGGCGAAATGCTGTGACTGGGATAATCCCGTCAATAATAATAAAGGAAATAGGAAGAAAGGAGGGATAGTTGAAGAAATGTAAACTTGTGACTTGGGCCGAAGAGGCGCCAAAACCCTTAAAGTATTGCCCACTTCATTGCAAGCAATACCCGCCTACTGGGCAAACACGAGGGATAAAAGGAATACAGGGATATCTGTCTAATATCCAAAGGATAATATATATTCAGTAGTCTATCCCACTACGATGGTGAACAATGTAATGTGCCTTTATTTAAAGGATATAACGTAACAGATAAAATATAACAGATGTTTGTTATTACTATTCAACTAATCACCTTCATTTATCTTCCCCTTCACACTCGGCTCAAATCATGATCACATTAATTTTTCTTCTCTTCTATATCCACCTACGTTAATGCTATATGCATTTCTTTAAACCCGGGTTCTTCAAACTACGGGTCCCGAATTCCTTCATACTGGGTCGCAGGCTCACAAGAATAAATACTTGAATAAAATAGAATAATAATGTTCGTGACAATAAAATAAATATGAAGTTCATACACAAATCCACCTAAAATACTTTTATAATCGAATATTCATATATTTAATTATCAATAAAACAAACTCATTGCACATATATTAGCCTTCTTGTGAGAGAGAGAGAGAGGGGGGGGGGGGGGGGGGGGGGGTAGGTGAAGCAGTGGCCGCAGTGTTTATAATTCTGTAAATAATTCTGGTTAAAATGCCTATTAATCAAAATTATTGCATTTCAATTTCTGGCCTTGTATTTACTTAGATTGATAATTCTGGTCACATGTAAAAGATCTTTCTGTATGGGTCGCGAGAATTATGTCATAGTAAAAACTGGGTCACGACTGAAAAAGTTTAACCCCTGTAGACCGGGAGGGGTGGGGGTCCCTGCCTCCACATTTCTACCCTGCCGCTAGCGTCAAAATTCCTCGATTTGCCCTATATTCACAACGCTCACACTCTTAATCTATATAGTGTACTGACTTCAAAATTTACCTTCTACCCTTACCTTCAACTCTTCCTCTTTCCAATGGTACCATCGGGAGGGCTGTACGATGAATAGTTGTGGAGATAGGGCGAGGTTAAGTAGACCATGTCTGCTCGCGAATCTGCAGTATGTCTTTATGTACGCGCGGGATAGACTCGACCACGGCTTAGTGTACAGTTTCCCGCGTAACTCCCTTGTCAACTCACTCGTATTACTACTATTATGTATCGTATGTCATGATTTCAACACTAAAAATAGTATGAACACTTGTAGGAATATATCATCGTGTAACTGTCACTTAGAAAATGATACACAAACCGACTTGTACCATAGGAAACACGTATATTTACTATCAATTGTGCCTGTATGGGTGTGTTTTGTGGTGTTATTTTCTTATTACTACCCCATTATGTACACTAAATTACACTACATAATAATTTGTAACCTTGTAGGAATATCATGGTGTCACTCACGTACATATATTCACTATGGTATTGTCTTACGATCGTTAGAGCACAAATTCGGACAAGGGCAATTACTTAATAATAGCCCAGCCATCGTAGGGTCCCAGAATCGACTGAGTGGGTAGCGGATCGATATTGTGAGTGTATTTTCTCGCCCAACGACAAAAAAACCTAGCACTACAGGGCGCGAAATAGCGCTAAATCACTGTGACGGTAGGTGCTGTTACCCGGTTCCTTACGTAAGACGCTCTATCACGTCAACCGGTCTTTAGGGGTTAAAGAATCTTGCTTTAAACTATTGGTGATTCGATACCATTCACAGTTTATGCTTCATTCTTTCCTCCTGACACATGTCTCATCTACCTGATCATTCGTTACCCTCCTATAACCCCACCCACATTTCTCTCCTTCTCTCCTACTAACATCCCCCCTTCCTCCACCTGCAACTGTTGCCAGATCCGACGAGGCACAAACCAAGTCCTAGATGGATATGGTGTGGACCATTGATCTGTCCAGAGCTGTACATACCCCACAGCCACTAACAGGAGTTAAGAAGAACCTTAAGGCAACTCACCTTCAAAAGGCTTGTCGCCTCATCTGCAGAGTCATGAACTCCACCACCTTCACAATTGGCAAATGTTGTTGTGTATGGTGTTTCGATTCACGAGTAATTAACCCCCAAACTTCAAGAACCGTTTGGTGAGGCGATTGCGCTTTTGTTGGTGGGTGTACAGTCGGCAGCAAAAGTCCTGTCGCCTCACTTGCTTCACCCAGGCACGCGATGTTCACAGACTCGAGATTAGTAGGTGCAAGGTAAAGAGATATGTCTCTTGGCCTTGATTGATTGAATTGATTGATTGATATTAGGCACCGCAACAGCGAGGTCATATAGCGCCAGAAAAAGGGAGGTGGAAAGGAAAGGAGGATAGTAGGAGCGAGAAAATGAAGGAGGGATATTGTCTGGAGGCATAGGTAAGAGAGGAAATGAAAGGAAAGGAGAGGGAGGAGTGGAGTAGTTAGTTGGGAGAGGTGTGAGTGAGGGAGTGCATGCATGGAGTCCTCTTGGCCTTCAGTAGGTGTATAAAACGTGCGTATTTCTCGAGTCCATGAACACTGCATGTTACAGTGAAGCAATTGAGGCGACAGGACTTATGCCGCCGACTGTACATGTACAATCTCCTCCATTCCCGCTTTCACCAGTTCAGCGCTGCCAACGTATACACCCGCATTGTGTGAGCTACCAGTTCCGACTCTCGAATCCGAAACACCTACCAGTAAGAGTAAGGGCTGATTGCAGGTGTTTCAGAACTGGTAGCTCACATGATGCCGGGTGACATATTCCGAAACTGTTGTTAATTTCGGCACCATCTAAAATATCAGCCAATCAGGCGCCTTTCTCTCGTCATGACGTCACCTCCTATTAACCAATCACACTCCGAAAGGTATGACGTCATACCTTGCTTCTATTGTTATAAGACATTGCACTTTTTCACGGCAGAAATTATCATTTATTTCTTCATAACTCATTAATTTAATTAAATATTTACTTAGTTCTTTGGTTACAAACGGAATAATGGTAGAGGATTAACATTATAGTAAAAAATGTGTCATTCCAATAAAAAATGAACTTAAAATTAAGTTGAAGTGAAAATAGTGACTATATGAAATATTAGCCTCTCACGACTCACGAGCTTCCCTTGTGTCATGATGTCATATTCCGATTAACTAATGACTCGCGCTTATCCTTGTCGTGAAAAAATAACTAATATAAAAAACATTGTACTCCTTTACGACAGCTGTCATTTTTTCCATTATACAGTTACGAGCACTAAAGTATACAGCTTTAGTTGAAGCTTTGAACAGTCCAATTCACCAACGAAGTACTGTAATTCCAATGGAGATCTTATTGTGCATTTATTTATGGTCTCTAGGTATTCCAAGCAAACCTAAATAGTTATTAGTGCTCATTACTGTACCTCATTTACTACTTGAAATAATGGTGGGACGATTTTGATTGTAGATAACACTAAAAATAAATGATGGTAACTGAGGTCTGTCTTGTGTTGTCTCTCCCTTTGATTATACCCAACATCATGGAACAGAGAAGTCCTTTATCTTTGTGGGATTATTCATTCTCCTGGCAATTTGCACCAACTGCACCGAGTACTGCGGTCTGTGCAGAGTTGCCAACTGGAATGTTCTTAAGGCGCTGATTATTATTTATTTATTACTCTTTATTATGCCACGACTCTGAAATAATTAAAACCACCAAGAAATGCGCAACAATAAAACAGAAAAGCAGCAGTCAAATGGGACTAAATCCAAATTGTAAGAGCTATATTGTTCTATAAATTACCGAATGTAGCTCCAAAAGTGATAAATTGGCAACTGGATCTGTGGCGCATGGATCAGACATTATGCTCGAGAGTGCACTTCTTTGGCTGATATTTATGTATAATAATAATAACGTAATATAATAATCATTATTAGTATTACTATGCACAATAATAATAATTGGTGTAATCGTATACGTTGGAGTGAACGACGCTATGACGTCATACCTTTGGAAGAGTGTGATTGGTCAATCGGAAGTGACGAGAGAAAGGCGCCAGATTGGATGATAATTTAGATGGTGCCAAAATTAACAACAGTTTCGGAATATGCTGCCGGGTGTATACGTTGGCAACGCTGAACTGGTGAAACCGGGAGTGGAGGAGACTGTACAGTACAATACAATACATGAGAGAGAGATTATTAGAGCCGATACTGACAAATATACCAGTAAGCATAGGAGCAACTAATATCAATCCAGTTCTTGATGAATTGTGTATTAACTCTGACACAATTCTCGCCTGTGCCACCACCAGGTTCTGATGCCGCCCAGTTCACGTAAGTCAGTACCTCATCTGAAAAGATTTATTTTCTTACTGGAGTATAATATCAGATATGCAATGGTCAAGTTGTAAATAAAGTGTGTAGGCCTATTTGAATATATAACTTTTATTCCAAGACTCACAAATTGAGGCAATACCCCCCTACGGGGTAATGCATGGGAACCATTTAGTCTGGTCTCCCACTGGCGACCTTCCTAGCATGGGAAGCCCTCTCTCCACGAAATCAGGGCAGAGCAGGGGCCGGAGCCCCCTCTAGTCTAGCTCGCCAGCTATCAGAGAAACACAAGAACCCCCCCCCCCCCCCAATGTAAGGCGATTCTCGTTATGGGGGAGGGAAACTTGACAATATATAATATGTGCGTGTGTGTGTGTGTGTGTGTGACATTATCTTTGGCAGTGTGTTGACATATATGGTATATCTATTAATACGTATGCATGTTAATCAGTGAGTGTAATAATATAAAGCAACATGACTTTATGTAGGATAATATATATACATACAGGTGTAGAGATAAAATAAGCACACACATATATATATTTACCAGTATCAGTGTTCTTCCAGATACCTTCGTGTGGGTCATCATCAGCCAATGCCCAAACATTGACTCCCTTACCGATCTCCCTGATGTACTGGCTTTCCTTCTCGTTCTGTCATGGAAAGAAGGCCATCCATTATTATTATCAGACTATGATAATGATACCCCCCAACACAGAGTTCATGCATGTAATATGTAGTATGTAGCCTAAAGTGCAGTTAGAAGTTTAAATTGTGTCCGCTGTCACCACCAGAACTCAGTAGTCACTCAGGTATTTAACGGGGTGCAAAAATAAGGGGGACAAGCTTGGGGGGGGGGGGGGGGGGGTTGCCGGAATAGGGGACAGGCTTGGGTGGGGCTTAGGGGGTG
>JAWZYT010001327.1:0-32500 GCA_034508575.1 Petrolisthes manimaculis | reverse complement strand
TGAAGAACATACAGTCAGACAGACAGATAGAGACATCACTGTACCTTGGGGAGAATCATGTTTGTACCCAGTTTCCAACAAGCTTGTCTGGCAACACCATGGGTAACAGAGTATTGCATCAACCTGTAGCCAATGCCATTCTTCCTCACAAAACCTTCCTTCAGTTCTGTCGACACAAGATATATATAATATACAAGAAGTCAGCATAAGGATAAATAAATCAGGTGTCATCATTACTCAGTACAAGTAATTAAACAAATATAAAAGAATCCAATCAGTATTATACAGGCTTTGTCCAGATACAACACATACATACAAAAAGGAACCGAACCATTAATATTTTTCGACCTTAGTATAACCGAAGACAATAACATACCATGGAGTTACCATGACAATAACATAATATGGGGTTACGATGACAATAACATACCATGGAGTTACCATACCATGACAATAACATACCCTGGAGTTACGATGACATTAACATACCATGGAGTACGATGACAATAACATACCATGGAGTTACCATGACAATAACATACCATGGAATTACCATGACAATAACATACCATGGAGTTACCATGACAATAACACACCATGGAGTTACCATGACAATAACACACCATGGAGTTACCATGACAATAACATACCATGGAGTTACCATGACCATAACATACCATGGAGTTACCATGACGATAACATACCATGGAGTTACCATGACAATAACATACCATGGAGTTACCATGACAATAACATACCATGGAGTTACCATGACAATAACATACCATGGAGTTACCATGACAATAACATACCATAGAGTTACCATGACAATAACATACCATAGAGTTACCATGACAATAACATACCATGGAGTTACCATGACAATAACATACCATGGAGTTACCATGACTGACAATATGTTCTTATCTACGACCCTTAATCTGACCTGACCTAATACAAACCAAGCCAGGCAACTCTATGTCCCCAAGTAGTAGTATTAAGGCTATATCTATACTCACCAATGAAATAGGTCACCGCTCCTGCTGTTCCCTGTAGATACTGAAGCACTGTGGTCTGGTCTGTGTGTGTGATATGGCAGATACGGTCTTGAGGCAGGAAGCAGAACCCCTGACATTGTTCATCCACCAGACAGGCAGAGGAACACGTCAACTGTCAATATAATTATAGGGACGAGGAAGAAACTCAGTCATATGTACAGTTGGGGAATAATGTATCTGAACACTGTTGGCGGCTTCTGGCAACATCCCCAAAAGTAAACACATCAATGAGAGAAAGTATTTATGAATTGAAGGATAACTTTTATTTCACTGTCTGTGGTTGGTCGACGTCACCCAATATCAGTTATCCTTATGTAGTAATGAATAAATGTTATCTATTCCTAACGTGTTTATCACTGATGTACAAGTCCTGTTAGGCTTTAACTCGTTCAAGCTCTGGTAACTTATTTGTATTTGCTTCTTGGGACTTGTAGTCGTGTTATTATTATTAGTTAGGTAGCGTAGACGTGAGTGTTTTCTAAGGTAATTGACTTCACAGTTGTAACATGGAAAGTTCATTTATTTACACTTATATCTCTATACACACACAGACAGGGAATGATATTGATGTGCTTCTTTCTGATATAGTAGTGTGTCTCTCTTGGTGAGACAATTATGTAATAGCCCTAAGTGAGCAAGTTTAAGAATCCTACCTATTAGGTAAGTTTCACTGTTTATATACAATTTCCCTTGAGTTGCCAGTTGTCTTTGGATACAATTATTACTGTGTGTTGTCTCATGCTTACGTGGCCAAATTCATGCCACGTTGGTCATGTGGAAGGACAAGCCACGTGTCTTAGTCATGGGTGGTCCTCGTGGTCTTAGTCCTACCTATTCTGCTACACTAATCAGTTTATATTATCTGTGTATTTGGGCATATCTGCTTGTGACCATTTCTTGGTTATTTGACTTACTCTTACTCTCTCTCCCTACTCTCCTTTCTACTCTCTCTCTTTACTCTCTCCCTACTCTCTCTACTCTCTCTCTCTCGTAGGTTGGAAATGATAAGAATCACCCCTGTGTATTCAGGTGTTAGCCAATATTAATAATGTTGATGTTATCTAGTTATTTGCTATACACCGGCTTCTACATCACATGGGTACCACTGTGACTCACACTGCTTATCACTAATATCTGCCCTATCTGCTTATCTTCTGTACAGGGTCTTAGACAGGCAGTCTGTTTACCTGTGTATTATCTTATGATTGTGGCATACAGCACTTGCCTTATTGTGTACACTGACATTGTTACCAGAAGTCGTCAACAGTGTCCAGATACTTTGTTCCCCAACTGTACAAAACCTTATAATTATTCCTTCAATATGCATGCAGTGCCTGTGTGTCTAGATTACGTAATGACATATAATATTATTCTCTGAACTCTTAGGTGTGCAGTTATATATGTGTGTGTGTGTGTGTATGGGACAGGTAATATAAATAGCTCATAAATTGCTTCTATAAGTATGTGCATTATGTATTGCTATGTGTTGCATGCAGATATGCTAATTATATTCTCTGAACTCTTTGTGCAGTTATGTATGTGTGGGACAGATAATATAAATAGCTCATATACTGCTTCTATAAGTGTATGTGTGTCGTTATATATATATTATGTATTGCTATATGTTGCAGAGATGTTCAGAAGTCTTTTATTAAATGAGTTATTTTAGTGTTAGGTGTCTGTCTGTCTGTCTGTCTGTCTGTCTGTCTGTTTCTCTCTCTCTGTCTGTCTTTCTGTCTGTCTCTCTCTCTCTCTCTCTCTCTCTTTCTTTCTTTCTTTCTGTCTGTCTGCCTGCCTGTCTGTCTCTCTCTCTCTCTCTCTCTCTCTCTCTCTCTCTCTCTCTCTCTCTCTCTCTCTCTCTCTCTCTCTCTCTCTCTCTCTCTCTCTCTCTCTCTCTTACCTTACTGACGCCAGTGATGGTACGCTGAACATGATCAGTAGAGAGACAGTGGTCAAACGAAGAGTTGACAAATTTCATAAGTTTCATATTTTCCACAGCCTTCATCAGCAACACCAACAACAACAACATCAACATCAATACACTCATCTTTCACAACACACTCTGTAATTCCCTTCACACACTCCTTATTTCTCTTCTCACACTCCTTAATTCTCTACACACACTATGTAATTCTCTACACACACTCTGTAATTCTCTACACACACTCTGTAATTCTCTTCACACACTCTGTAATTCTCTACACACACTCTGTAATTCTCTACACACACTCTGTAATTTTCTTCACACACTCTGTAATTCTCTTCACACACTCCTTAATTCTCTACACACACTCCTTATTTCTCTCCACACACTCCTTATTTCTCTCCACACACTCCTTATTTCTCTTCACACACTCTGTAATTCTCTTCACACACTCTGTAATTCTCTCCACACACTCCTTATTTCTCTCCACACACTCCTCATTTCTCTTCACACACTTTGTATTTCTCTTCACACACTCTGTAATTCTCTCCACACACTCCTTATTTCTCTCCACACACTCCTTAATTCTCTACACACACTCTGTATTTCTCTTCACACACTCTGTAATTCTCTCCACACACTCCTTATTTCTCTCCACACACTCTGTATTTCTCTTCACACACTCTGTAATTCTCTTCACACACTCTTTAATTCTCTTCTGGTTTGTATCACTGTTGCAAATTTATGTTATGCATTATGTTTTCTTTTATCTCTTTTCTTCGCCCTCTTTATTTTTAACACACTAAATAATATATGTTTACCATTAATAGAATATAAGATAGAGGAACTCTAATATTAATCCTCTGATAGTCAGCTATAACTTATTGATTTTTAACTTTGAAATTTCGAGAAATTCAGGGATTTGTGTCCTAAAAATTATATACTTAAAAAAATTATTTAAAATTTGGCTGGTTTATATTCAGTTTACATCTCCATTCTCAAGTATGAATGTCGCAAAACTATTAATATATCGTAACAATTGGGGGGGTACAGAGAGAGAGTGTAAATGTATGGTGTGTGTGTGAACGGGAGACAAAGTGAACAGAAGACTGGTGATGGCTAGATTGGATGAGTCACTGAGTCATTCTTGTGTCTGTGTGCGTGTGTGTGTGTTGCAAACTTAACTTGCAATAGAGAGCATGAAGGAGGAATGGAAAGGAATTGTTGCGAAAGGTGAAGTGTGGTGGTGTTGGTGGTAGTGATAGTGGTAATGATGGTGGTAGTGATGGTAGTAGTAGTGGTTGTAGGCAATGTTGTAGTTACAGCTAGCAGTGTTGGTGGTAGTGATGGTGGTGGTGATGGTGGTGTTTCGTAGTGATAGTGGTAGTGTTTGGTAGTGATGGTAGTAGTGGTGGTAGTAGCCAGTGTTGTAGTATACAGCTAGCAGTGTTGGTGGTAGTGTTTGGTAGTGATGGTAGTAGTGGTGGTTGTAGCCAGTGTAAAATAGTTACAGCAGTGGTGATGGTAGTGTTTGGTAGTGATAGTGGTGGTAGTGGTAGTGGTAGTGATAGTGGTGGTGGTGGTGGTAGTGGTAGAAGGAAAAATTAATCAAATGTAGGATGTAGACAAGAGTGTGAATGTGGGAGAAATCATTAAAACAAAGGATACATATATGCACACATACACAACACGTGACAGACACACCTTGCCCAATACACATACAAGAGAAAAATATTGATTATCACGAGGTGTTTGAATATTAATGACAGATATTGTGAAAGACACGAGCCAAGCAGCAGTAGGTCAGACTGGATTGGTGATATAGGGACACTTCATTTATTAACCATATTAATATCCACTTATGTAAACTTAAGGGGGAAGTTTTGTGTTGGTAAATCTGCAGGAGTTGTAACTGCTGATTCCTCCAAACTCTTCCAAGCAACAGAACACCATTATATTTATTTCTTCTGGTGGTCCTGTTGTTTCGTATAGCATACTTTGGAGGAATCAAGGCACTCCAATGTAACAAAAAAGAATTACCACCTTAATGACAAATTTGTTTCATCAATGACATATTTCGCTGCATCATTCCCCTGAGTGTTGGGACTTGTATACTAATAATAAATAAAGAACTTGATAAAATAAGGGAGGGTTGGAACTCCCTTTTCTCTATATAGTCTGTCCACCTTCGATGTTCTTTTTTCATGTCTCACTTACCATACACTCTCTATTTATTTATTTACACATTGTATAAACAAACACACTGAACACCACACCCACTTGTATGTGCAACTTTTACAATATTGTTTTTATTAAGGGGGAAATTTTGCGTTGGTAAATCTGGAGCAACACCTAAATCCTCCAAACTATTTCAAGCAACAGAACACCATTATACTTTTTTTGCTCTTCTGGTTCTGCTGTTTCCTAGCATATATACTTTAGAGGAATCAAGGCACTCCAATGTACCAATAAAGAATTACTGTACCACCTTTACACGGATCTAAATGTTAATAATACGACCCTCATCGGTCTTTTCTTTAGTAGTGGCAACAACAAAGGAGGTTTACTCGACGTTCACCAATCACACAGAATTATTTCATACCTCATTATCATCATCATTATCATCATCATCATCATCATTACTGTAACTGCTACCATCACACACACACAGTCGTACAGTCGTGGTACGTAATTTCTGACCAGAGACGAACGGCAGGCACCACACACACACACACACACATACACAACATACCCTGCATTCAAACTCAGACTCTATAGGTGTACTGTGTGGGAAAATGAGCAATAACAGGCGATTCGAAGCTTTCTGCTCCTCACACTCTGGTCAGAAATTATGTATCACGAGTGTACCTCATTATCATCATCATTACTGTAACTGCTACCATCACACATACACACAGTCTGTCGTACATGGTGACCATAACTATCACCAGGACAATTATATACAACACTAAGCAGAAGTCCATCGGGTAGTCTACAGGACTATAATTATGTTGAATAAAATATCGTCTCCTTAGCCAGAAATCAGTCCACATTCACCAGGGGTGGTGAAATCAAACTGGCGTGATCAAATGCGGTGAATAAAACCCACTCTTGTCAACAAAAAGAATATATTTAACCAAACAGTACTTCTATCTTTGTCATTTCTTTCCTCTCTCTAGAGCAGTGGTTCCCAAACTTTTTCTGGTCGTTACCCACTTTTCATACATGATCCTTGTCCATGGCCCCCCTCCCCCCACAACCATAACCCGTTAACTGAATAATATGAACGTCCTTGCTGATACGTAAGATTCAAGACCAGGTTATCATACAGAATACACAGCTTAGGAAGCCTTAGATTAGAATTATGTTGAGTTAAAATTATCTTGCTTACCTAATACATCCCCATGTCTTGTTTTATGTCAAGAACACAGAATCATATAAAAAGGGACGTATTACTCATGTGTCTGGCAGCAAGGCATTGCACAAACCTGTACTGAACCTGTAAGTTCCCTCCACTGGCTACCTACCCGCTAAACTCCTTTGGTTTTATTTACGCATAGCCTCAGATTATGGCCCTCTACATTCTTCTATATGGCCCCCCAGGGGGCCTGGCCCCCAGGTTGGGAACCACTGCTCTAAAGTCTAGACCACTGAAACTGGTGGAAGTGTCCACCGAAACTGTTTGGTTAAATATATTCTTTCCGTCGACAAGAGTGGGTTTTATTCACCGCACATTCACCAATATACACATCCACATCAGTCCACGTGAGGCAACAGACAGACAGAGAATAATAGGATTAACCTCTGCTTTACATCCAGTGGTTAATTAGAGGATTATTAGGTTGACCTTTCTAGAGTCGCGTTTATGAATGCCCCAAACTTAAGACAGACTCGAGGCTGACGTCCAATCATGTTGTTTGCATGTTCCAAACTCTAGTCCGCCTCGAGTCCAGGTCTAGTCAAGTCTAGCCAGTTCTCGAGCAGGCTTGACCCAGTCTCAAGGCAGGGTAGTGACGTCATAATATAAACAAACACATTGAAAAATGGCGTCTGAAGCAACAACAAGGTAAATACTCTGAACTTAAAAGTTCAGTTAAAAGTTAATAATAAAAAAGAGTTAATAATAGAAGTTAATTATAATTTCCATTGCTTCGGGGAGGGAAGAGTTGCAAAGTTGAAAATCTCTGCCTTATGCCATCTTTGTTGTTGTTGTAGTCGGTCTTCCGCGGTCGAGCTGTGGTGTTTTTCATTGTCCCAGCATCTAGTCTAGCCAGACTCAAGACCACCTCAAGCTGTAGGGACAATCATAAACGCGACCTTAGGTACACCTGGTGTTGATCTCTCTCTCTCTCTCTCTCTCTCTCTCTCTCTCTCTCTCTCTCTCTCTCTCTCTCTCTCACGTACAGAATACTCCCACAACATCAATATATATAAGACACTCCGTCTGTCTGTATAGCCGCTATGCACTGCAGCATCGTTTTACCTAGAGTAAAAAGTAATACGCCATTTTCATTGGTTAAGCCTGAAAAGCATACTCGGCCTACTTTTGTCAACAAAAAACAAAAAGAAAAGTTTGTACCCCCACCGGGGATTCGAACCTGGGATCTTTCAGTTAAGGCCAAATCTATATATATATAAAACACTTTGTCTGTCTGTTTATCCACTATGCACGGCTGCATCGTTTGAACTAGAGTAAAAAGTAATACGCCATTTTGATCGGTGAAACCTGGGAAGCGTCCTCGGCCTACACAAATAAAAAAGTAAATGACCAATGGGGGGGGGGGGGGGGGGTTCGATCCCAGTATCCCTGTAGCCCAAGCCAAAGGCTGTTATTTGGTCTTAACCGAAAGATCCCAGGTTCGAAGCCCCGGTGGGGGTAACAGAAAAAAATATGTGTTGACAAATGATACAGCATTCTGAATGGTGTAGTCCTGGGAATGTCCTCGGTCTAATTTTATTTTTGGTGGTTATGTGTTTATTGAAGTATCAGCTTAAAACAACCAACATAGACTCTATGTGACTATGGTCTCAAACATCAAGGATGCAGGCAGGCCTGGCTTGCATTCCCTGTTTAGAAATGAAGTCAAACTGCAAAATGTTGAACATTTAAATTTAATACTAAATCTAAGGACAGTGATTTTTTTTTTTTAAATGATCAATGGGGGGGTTCGATCCCAGTACCCCTGCAGCCCAAGCCGAAGGCTGTTACCAATTCGCCACTCAGGCCTTGCTATTTAATTGTGGCTGTTACAATGCCACCTCCTGCTCTAGTTATGTCATGGATAACTTTTGTGGTTGTAAAGCTATCATGGTTTCTCTAGGGGACCAGCAACCACACCGGATAATGGACTCCTCCCACCCTCCTAATAAGTTCACATAAAAATAATTAGAGGAAATTTATTGACAAAACCACATGTAGGATCTTCACCAAGACAACGTCGGGTATCGCTGCTAGTCATAATAATAAATGAGGGTTGGAATTGACGTAAGGTGTTGTATGATTGCATTTGATATGATACTGATTTATTTTATACACAATAGAAGGAAAGTGTGGGTGGATATTTGATTGTGGATGTACAGTTGGCTCCACTCCCGCGTTGACCATTGCGCGTTGCCAATGTTGAGCCACCCAGATATTCGAATTCCTAACGAAGCGAACCAGGTAGAACCGTGTGTCAATGCTCACACTGCACTATTGACTAGATATTTGGCGGTATTTATCTATTATTCAGAAAAGAAAAGATTGTTTATCATCCAAAGATTACTCTTAGTTGCAATACTACAACTATCTACCATGACAAAATATAGCTACAACACAATAATAACCATAGCTACAGCAAAACTATATTCTAAAAGTGGATGATGCAAGACTACGACCTTTAAGGGTTATGGATGTTATCGTAATGATTATTTTTTCTCCCCTTCCTCGTATATACTGCTAGACTCGCAATTATAGCTTTAAATAATCATCAGAAATTGTTGGCGTGTGAATTTGTTAAGTCTCTATTTATATTGCATAAAGTTGGATGTAAACAAGAGAAGAAAACTTAATATACTTAGAATCGGCTTTGTTGCTATACGAACTCAAGTGCTTACCATAATTATTCTTTCCATCTACAATAGTATTCGATCACTGATGGTGCTTCGACCTCCATCTCCCCAACTCAGTCGTCCCTCCCTCCATCTCACTCGGTCATGAGTTCTTCGCTTCGTTAGGGATTCGAATATCTGGGTGGCTCAACATTGGCAATGCGCAATGGTCAACGCGGGAGTGGAGCCAACTGTATATACCTTCACTTGCTTCACCCAAGAATGCGGCCTTTTATCATTTATTCATATCACATGTACACACACACAGACCAAGCATGAAAACTGGCATGGAAAGCAAGGGATAATCCTATAATCTGTCAGTAATAATATGCGTGCGTGCGTGTGTGTGTGTGTGATAGATTGATCTGGGTCTGAAATTCTGAATTGTCTCTCTGTCGCCATCATCTTAAAATATGTGTGTGTGTGTGTGTGTGTGTGTGTGTGTGTGTGTGTGTGTGCGTCATCATCTTAAAATATATGTAGTAGACAAAGAAAGAGATTGTTAATGGATAATGACCCACTAATGTTTACAATTGAGTTGGTGCTTCATATACCAGCCTCGTATGTTACTCCAACTTATGTTCATATAATATTTTTTTTTAAGATGTAAATGTTATCGAACCAGCCATTGATACAATTATATAGAAACGACTTAGGTACTACACTCGTGATACATAATTTCTGACCAGAGTGTGATTGTGTGTGTGTGCTATAGGAGGATGAGAATAGGCTTACTATATAATTCACCAGCTGGTCTATATAGCGCACACACACACACACACACACACACACACACACACATAATCTTATTTTAAGATGATGGCACACACACACACACACACACACACACACACACACACATACATAATCTTATTTTAAGATGATGGCACACACACACACACACACACACACATACATAATCTTATTTTAAGATGATGGCACACACACACACACAATCTTATTTTAAGATGATGGCACACACACACACACACGGACCTGATAAGAAAATTCCTATTCTTTAAGTAATTGTCTGTCTATATTAAGGGGTGCGGGAATAGGGGTACAGGCTTGGGGGGTTGGGGGTGCGGGAGTAGGGGACAGGTTTGGGGGGGGGGTTAGGGGGTGCAGGAGTTGGGGAAGAGTTTGGGGGGTTTAGGGGGGTGCGGGAGTAGGGGGACAGGCTTAGGGTAGGTTTTGTTTGGGGAGTAATTGAATAGGCAAAGAGTAAGATAGATACTGTGTACCTACTGTTTGTGTATGTATGTATGTATGTACAGTTGGCGGCAAAAGTCCTGTCGCCTCACTTGCTTCACCGAGGCACGCGATGTTCATAGACTAGAGATTATTAGGTGTAGAAAACGTGTGTATTTCTCGAGTCCATGAACACTGCCTGTCTCGGTGAAGCAGGAGAGGCGACACGACTTTTGCCGCCGACTGTACTGTATATATGTTTGTGGAAGGTGAGCAATGGTTGTTATAGGTAGGAGGGTGGGTAGGCAGGTAAGGTAAGGTAAGGTAAGGTGTAATTCAGGAGGGAGGGAAGTTAAGGTAAGGTAAGGTAAGGTATGGTAAGATAAGATAAGATAAGGGAAGGTAAGGTATAGGATAATTACAACAACTATATTATTGCATATGTCACAACACATATATATATATATATATATATATATATATATATATATATATATATATATATATATATATATATATATATATATACAGTTTGCTTCCTACAACACAATTTTTTTATACCTACCAACATTATATCACACGTGTTATAATGAATCTGTATATCCACCTCTAAAGGTCTTGTATGTCTGTAGTAGACAAAGAAAGAGATTGTTAATGGATAATGACCCACTAATGTTTACAATTAAGTTGGTGCTTCATATACCAGCCTCGTATGTTACTCCAACTTATGTTCATATAATAATTTGTTTTAAATGTAAATGTTATCGAACCAGCCATTGATACAATTATATAGAAACGACTTAGGTAAAGTCATGGTCTAATGTACTGCAACCTGGTGAATAAAAGCGAGCTATTTGAGTTAATTTTATGAACCAAAATTCCACACACCAACAGCTATAGTTTCGGATCATTTTTCGAAGCCATCTCATTGGAAGGTGTTGCAGTACATTAGACCATGACTTTACTACACTCGTGATACATAATTTCTGACCAGAGTGTGAGGAGCAGAAAGCTTCGAATCGCCTGGTATTGCTCATTTCCCCACCCAGTACACCTATAGAGGCTGAGTTCGAATGCAGGGCATGTGTATGTGTGTGTGTGTGTGGTGCCTGCCGTTCGTCTCTGGTCAGAAATTACGTACCACGACTGTACGACTGTGTGTGTGTGATGGTAGCAGTTACAGTAATGATGATGATGATAATGATGATGATAATGAGGTATGAAATATTTCTGTGTGATTGGTGAATGTCGAGTAAACCTCCTTTGTTGTTGCCACTACTAAAAAAAATATTGATGAGGGTCGTATTATTAAACATTTAGATCCGTGTAAAGGTGGTACAGTAATTCTTTATTGGTACAGTCGTGAGCTGATGGGATGGAGACACGAGCTCACTCATCATGGGGTCATTTCTACCTGACGAGTTATGGAGGGGGAAGTGAGGGAGAGAGGAAGAGATGGGGGCAGGTTGTGGAGTGTTGCCACTTCTGACTCATATAGAACTATCGCACCATACATTGAAAGTTTCATTCGAAGCATTCACTGGTGGGAGGGAGAGACGGGAAGGGAAAATGATAATGGTTGTGGCTGACTGTATGAGCGACGTGAGTGAAAATATGGCAGGATGAATTGAATTAATTGTGTCTACGAGTTAGACGGAGATAATGATATGTAATAACTGATTAATGTTTTCGAGTTGGATATATAACTGATATTATTTCTCCACACTAAACTCAAGATTATGTTCTGAACTGTGTGATAGGTAGCTCAAAATTTTCAAGTAATAAAAATATTGTTATCCATTGCAACTTAACATTAATCAATAATTACATAACCAAATTATTAAGTTAAAATTTACCGCAAATCCACTGTTTTTATTAAACCTGGAGAATCAAAGGTGACAAACATATATTCTCTTTGTCTGGAGAATAATATGTTACAGTTCTGGCCCTCAAAATACATTAGTTTGCTAGATTGCCAACATAAATAATTAAATCTTGTGGGTGATAATTAGACGTATATATATATATATAGGTCGCATCTAAATTCATAATTATAAACACTAAGAAGAATGGAAGACAAATATGTAATGTTTTATAGAAATGGAACTGGAATTTGTATTTCTGTATATTGTACTTTACTTTAATGTTGTCACTATTAAGAGTTTTATTAAATAAACATTGTGGAATACAAGGTGCAGTAATATCATCATAAAGTAAGTATTAAAAGTAATAGCAAGATGCTGATGGTAGTCTTCTATTGAATTAATTATTTGTATTAATGTGTGCACATAAATACTAATTATAAATTTGTAGAGCTCACTTCAACAGCAAACCAAAAAACAAAATCAAACGAGCATTAAGTAACACTCTGCAATCAACAACAATATGATAATTTAATGTTATAAGTTACTTGAAGATAGCCATTATTTTCAAGGATAAATACACAAAGTATCAATAACATTTTATTGGACACATACTAACTTTTTGAGTCTCACTAACTCTGTTATGAAGGTTGCCACCTCAAAGGTTGTCACCACTGATTATCATATATTTCACAAATAGTAACTAGCTTTATCCTACTATGTCTACGTGTTAATGATTTCCTTGTTATGGCCAGAAATTTACTTGTAATCCAATAATACACTATATGTAACGTAGAACAAGTTATTTTTTTCCCGTGTGTTATGTTGGTAAGCCTGCGAAAGCTACAAGATGTGGTATTGGTGTGTGTGTGTGTGTGTGTGTGTGTAATGGGAACTGTGGTTCACATGACTCGAACCCTCACTTCAGAAATAACCCTGCTGGAGAGATTGGATTGACTCATTCCGTTTTACAGTATATTCTTTGCACAATAAAATATACAGTA
Organism: Petrolisthes manimaculis; assembly: GCA_034508575.1. NCBI lineage: Eukaryota > Metazoa > Arthropoda > Malacostraca > Decapoda > Porcellanidae > Petrolisthes > Petrolisthes manimaculis. Next base: position 19,371 of record JAWZYT010001327.1, on the reverse strand, counting down.
ATATATGGATAATTGTGGTTCTCATAATTTTGTGTAATATATTCATTATTGTTGTAACACATTTATCATTGGGTATAGCAATTTCATTAAATATGTCAAGTTTTATAGATTCCCATCCCATCTGATGTCATTACAGTTTTGATATCGAACATCGATACTTATAAATTATATGAGAATACTCATAAAAATATGATGACAATGCTAATAATCAATACATAGTTTTGTTAATGTGAATTCCATCTCCATTAGTCCCTTTGCCCAAAGTTAACCATCATAAAATCCTCAATATATTAAAAAACGTCTCGTATACAGCCTCAACCGCTCAATATTCTATCAGTTACTTCACTGTCTAATATAAATTACCATGGCATATAAAAAATGTATTTTGATTTATGATGAATCCCATTTTACCCAAAGTTAAGGCCTATTTATCAAAATTTATATATTGATATTGATTTGTTAACGGTTCACTATCAGTCAGTCAGGTGGTTTGTTATTTCAGTTTGTCAACTGTACTCCCCTCCCATCCCCTTTCCCCCTCCATCAGTCCCTCCCAACACATTCCCCCTCTCAATTACTCTCTCTTTCTCCTCAATAACTCGCCGGAAAGAAATAACCGTGGATGTGCTTGTCTGGGCTCGGGACTGTACAACATGGAATGAGTGATGGATGAGTTGAGAAGGGGGTGGGGGTCACTACTCGAATATGGAGGATGAAGCTTGCTGATTCGAAATAAGTGTTTTGTACTCGTATATGCACATGAGCACACACAAGCGAAGCGCTATTGCCACATTAACCATGCCGGGTGAGAGGGTGGTCCAGGCGGAACTTTGACAGTGTGTACACTCGGATACCACAGTCGAAGCCCGAGATCTGAAGCAGGGAGTTTCTGGACGACATCCCACCCACATATTAATGTCCATAGTTATGTGTAGGGATTATAAGTATGTATTACAGAAGGATATGTATATTTCCTTCTGTTATACATGCTTTGTGTTGATTCCCACTGTTGACAAGAATGGTGCTGTGATCAGGAAGGATGAATATTGTGGAAGTGGTTTCAACGAGCTTATTAGTGAGTGCAAATAATAATAATAATAATAATGGATAATATATATGAGTAAATAATAATAATAATAATAATAATAACACTACAACTACTACTAATAATAATATACATTTTATTTTTCAGCATACTCTAAGCCATTTGAAGTTCGCCTTACCACAGACAGTGTTGAACCCAGCAATGACCAAGTGAACCGAGGCTATTCCCTACGATACACACAGATACCTTGTTGTGTATAGAAAACGTTGGTGGGTAAGGTTCCATTCCACAGTGGTTAGTATTGGTCTGTTAGAAGGTAAACGAAAGAATAGTATTTTAGTCGTGTTAAGTAATGACGTTTTGCTGAATTATTTTATGAATTTGGTGAGTAAACTATGCAGTGATCATCATTATCTAACTGTTGGATAGATTTTGTGAATGTGGATACTCAGTTTTTGGAAAATAATGAATCCTTACATGTGTAGTTGGTTGGGAAGCTAACAAACCAATACCCCTGTGGAATCAACCCTAAAATAATGAAGCCTTACAAGTGTGGTTGGTTGAGAAGCTTACAAACCAATACCACTGTGGAATCAACCCTAAGATATTTTCAGCATTAGTGTTTGATTGTTGTTGTTTGATTGGGAGAGCAGTTTGGGCACCCCGCCACCTCATTTCCTTACTCAATATTGTTATTATTTTTACTTATAGTGAAATTCTTTTGTTGTTGATGTGTGTGCTGTTGTTATTGATGTTGTTGTTGTTGTCTGTTATATATATACTGTGGTATGTGAATTGTATATTTCAATAATAATAATAATAATAATAATAACAATAATAATAATAATAAATATAGATACAAGATAATATTTAATTAATTCATTTCAATACATTATATAGATAATAATAAATTCTATTTTAATAATATACAAGAGAAACTATATACATACACACATACAAATGACATAGACCTAGAAATAACACACACATACACCTAAAATTACATACACCTAGAAATAACACACACATACACCTAAAATTACATACACCTAGAAATAACACACACATACATCTAAAATTACATACACCTAGAAATAACACACACATACACCTAAAATTACATACACCTAGAAATAACACACACATACACCTAGAAATTACATACACCTAGAAATAACACACACATACACCTAAAATTACATACACTTAAAATTACATGTGCACTTAGAAATACCACATTTAATAGCCAGAATAATAATAATAATAATAATATCTATATATCTATAAATGACATACATAAAAGTCAACACTTTCAATAATAAATATAGATACGAGAGATAAATATATAATTCTATTTTTTATAATATATAATTATGACTGAAGCAAGATATACAAATAATAAGCATGTAGATCTGTGTGTGTGTGTGTGTGTGTGTAAGTGTGTGTGTGTGTTTGAGTGTGTGTGAGTATGTGTGTGTGTGTATGTGTGTGTGTGTGTGTGTGTGTGTGTGTGTGTGTGTGTGTGTGTGTATCGTGACAATATTTGAAGGGGAGTTGGGGGGGTGCGGGATTAAGGGGACAGACTTGGGATGGTTAGAAAGCCTGTCCCCTACTCCCGCACCCCCTCCCCCAAGCCTGCCCCTACTCCTGCACCACCCAAAACCCCCCCTAAGCCTGTTCCCCTACTCCCTCACCCCCCAAAACCCCCCAAGACTGTCCCCTACTCCTGCACTCCTCAAAACACACCCCAAGAGTGTCCCCTACTCCTGCACCCCCCCCTCAAGCCTGCCCCCTACTCCTGCACCCCCCAAAACACACCCCAAGCCTGTTCCCCTACTGGGCCTACTCCCTCACCCCCCAAGACTGTCCCCTACTCCTGTACCCCCCCCCCTAAGCTTGTCCCCTACTCCAGCACCCCTCCCCCCTTCAAGCCTATCCCCTACTCCAGCACACTCCCCCCGAAGCTTGTCCCCCTATTCCCGCACCCCCTTAATTAAGATACCAAAACCCCAAACACAGATACAATGCCTATCAAAGCAATTATAAAAATACCTATGGCTGTTTTATTTATCCTACCTGCAACCCTATGACAACTATTACTACTACTACTATTGTTCTCTCTATTAATAGTGTGTATGTGACGACGAGGTACCATCAACAGATTACCAATAATACTACCACTACTACTAATACTATTACAAAAACAACTACTATTTTTCTGGTGGTATTTGAGAATCACCTCCACCAGCACCACTGTCACGATCACTGAAAAGTCGAATATAATCAGAGCTAAATACCAACAGTCTACCAGCTTGAGGTACGATGTCTTGGGAATGGTGCTGGTAGTCTGAGCAAAGAGTCCTACCAACACCAGCAGGGACGTCAGTGATACCATTACTCGGTCCTGGAAATTTAATAAACATATGGTGAGGTTAGGTTAGATCAGGTGTGGTGAGGTTAGATTAGGTTAGGTTACGTTAGGTTAGGTGTGGTGAGGTGAGGTTAGGTTACGTTAGATCATTTTTTGGTTAGGTTAGATTACGTTAGATCAGGTGTGGTGAGGTTAGATTACGTTAGATCAGGTTTAGTGAAGTTAGATTAGGTTAGGTTACGTTAGGTTAGATCATGTTAAGTTATATTATGTTATGTTATATTATGTTTGGTTAGGGTATGGTATGTTAGATCAGGTTATTTTAAGTTAGGTTAGATTAGGTTTGGGTCTGGAAAAACATGATTATATTGGTGGTGTTGAATGAGTGACAGATGAGTGTAAAATGAAGTAAGTGATGGTGGTTACTGTATTTATTCATTTTATATCCAGGCTTTACATATGATACATACAGTTCACTCGTGATACGTTATTTCTGACCAGAGATGAACGGCAGGCACCACACACACACACACATACACACACACACGCCCTGCATTCGAACCCAGCTTCTATAGGTGTACTGGGTAGGTGGGGAAATGAATAGTACCAGGCGATTCGAAGTTTTCTGTTCCTCACACTCTGGTCAGAAATTATGTATGATGAGTGTACATACATTGAGTAATTATAATATATACTAACGGTGAAGTTGGTGTAAGGGAAGAGAAGGGCGACGTAACAAACCAGGGTTAACAGGAAACTTGGCACAAACACATCACCTATGTAGTATCCGCTTAGATTCTTAAAGGTGAGTTCAGCCTGTTGGGTATAATAATAATATTAATAATAATAATAATAATAATAATAATAATAATAATAATAATAATAATAATAATAATAATAATAATAATAATAATAATAATAATAATAATAATAATAATAATAATAATAATAATAATAATAATAATAATAATAATAATAATAATAATAATAATAATAATAATAATGATGATAATGATAATGATAATGATAATGATAATGATAATGATAATGATAATGATAATGATAATGATAATGATAATGATAATAATAATAATAATAATCATAATCATAATTATGATTATGATTATGATTATGATTATGATTGATCATGATTATGATCATGATTATGATCATGATTATGATTGATCATGATTATGATTGATCATGATTATGATTGATCATGATTATGATCGATCATGATGTAAGGTGGAACGTGATTGGTGTGGGTATGAGAATGAGAAGTCAAGAGTAGCAGTAGTTAAGGTGAATGTAGTACAGTGAAGGTAAATCTGGAGCAAATGATTCCTCCAAACTATTCCGAGCAACAGAATACCATTATTTTTGTTCATCTGGTCCAGTTTGTGGACGTTAGAGCTGGTAACCTAGTTTTATCTTCTAAGTCAACGGAATGGCTCCTTTCACCAAGACTAAGACAGTAAAGGGACTTACTTCGTGGATGAAAGGTCTTGTGGGAGGAGGCTGAGAATTTCACGGTCATGAAAGGGGTATGTGATTACGTATGTGCCCCATTTCACTGTGTATTTTGTTTCCCCTTTTCCCTTCCCCTTTTTGTTTCCCCTTTTCCCTTCCCCTTTTTGTTTCCCCTTTGTTTCCCCTTTTGTTTTCCCTTTTCTATCCCTGGTGCCAGAGCCTCCCCACACCTTGAAGAAAAGGGAAATGGGGTATTGATGATGATGATGATGAAGATTTTTTTTTTTTTTTTTACACTAACCTTCATACACAGAGCATCACTAAGATTGCAGTTGCTCATGTCTTCTGATACGAGTTGGTAGTTGAGAAGGTATCTCTCTCCTGTGAATTTTATTCCGTTGCTGCTTCCCTGTGTGTATGTGAAAGAGAGAGAGAGAGAGAAAGAGCGTGTTAGAGAGAGAGAGGGGGGGGGGGGGAGAATTAATAAATAATACACACTTTAATATCTAGTAATTACATACAACACACACGTAAAAATGACACATATATAAAAGAATATTATTATCATCATCATTAAGAGAAGATTCTCGTGTCGGTAAATTGAAAGGTCTCTGATTCCTCCAAACTATGTCACGAAACAGATCCCCTTTTTGTATACCATTGAAGGCGTCTGTTTACTGGCATAGTTTGAAGGAATCTGCGACCTTTCAATTCACCTATAGAAGAGAATATCCCCTTAATTAAATCCCATATATATATATATATATATATATATATATATATATATATATATATATATATATATATATATATATATATATATGCAAAACAACCACTGGAGAAAGGAAACAGGAACAGTGAGTACTTTCGTTTAATACATCTTCAGACAGAGTCAATACAAGGGTGGCAAGTCAGAGTATATAATTATACACACACGGCCAAAGGGGGAGGAGCGGAGGGAGAAGAAGGCTAATCCAATCTCCCTCCGCTCCTCCCCCTTTGGCCGTGTGTGTATATATACTCTGACTTGCCACCCTTGTATTGACTCTGTCTGAAGATGTATTAAACGAAAGTACTCACTGTTCCTGTTTCCTTTCTCCAGTGGTTGTTTTGCATCTATTTGCTTCATGGTGTATTTGAAGTTACTGCATATATATATATATATATATATATATATATATATATATATATATATATATATATATATATATATATATATATATATATATATACATATATATATATATATATATATATATATATATATATATATATATATATATATATATATATATATATATATATATATATATATTTTTTTTTTTTTTTTTTTTTTTTTTTTTTTTTTTTTTCATGAGTGTAGGACCTCTTAACAGTGAAGGGATTCAACTCTCAGGTTGTAAAATATGAAGTATATTTTGATATGATACTGATTTATTTGCAAAGATGAAAGGAAAGATGGATATTTGATTGTGGATGTATGTACAGTTGGTCACAAGAGTTCTTAGACAGGCTATATGGAAAGAGAAGTCATTAATCTAAAAGTATACTGAATGCAATGAATGGTCTACCAAGTAACTCGATGACTGCAAAACAACAAACCCAATGATAATGTTGTATTGTAGTTTCGTAGTCTTATAATTTCTATATATGTTGAAAACCTTTGAAAACAACAGTGTGTGTACGAATTATTGTGGCCAATAGTACAGTCGGCAGCATAAGTTCGCGTCCATCCCATGACTTTAAAAATGCTAATATGACCAAAAAGTTGCATCTTGAACCAGTTTATATCCTAACAACGTGTGTAATTTATCATATCCTAATTGAACTATGTCTGTAACCTCTGCATTAAAATTGTATTACAACATCACTATATAGCTAATACATACGCTAGTGGAAATGAAGCGAACTTATGTTGTCGACTGTACATGCATCCATTGTGAATCCCGGCCTGACTGTTTAGGCTATACCTCAAGTAATTCCTCGACGCCGACGTGTAGGTCTTGGACAGAGATAATGATGGAACAGCGTTGAGTGTCAAAGGGATACATGTGTAGATTCAAGTGGCAACGGAAGGAGATAATCTGATTCTGGTCCATTTGTAGTCTGTTCCAATCACCGCGGTACTCATTATCTAAAAACACATGTACAGTCACCACCACTAATAATTATTCAGGGATGTTTCGAATACCGAGAGACAGAAAATAAATGCACAATAACATCTCCATTGAACCCTTCAAACCTTCAACCAAAGCTGTATACTTATTTATGTTCGTAACTGTACAATTGCCAGCACTTATAACTGGTACAGGAAAAGAGGACTGGCAACACTAACTGTATCAGTAATAAATGCTTGCAACTGTACAGTCACGAGCCATAATAAGTATTAAAAGGAGATTATACTTTTGTTACATTAAGGAGTGCGGGAATAGGGGGACAGGCTTGGGGGGGTTTAGGGGCGTGCAGGAGTAGGGGACAGGCTTGGGGGGGTTTAGGGGCGTGCAGGAGTAGGGGACAGGCTTGGGGGGGTTTAGGGGGTGCAGGAGTAGGGGACAGGCTTGGGGGGTTTAGGGGGGTGCAGGAGTAGGGGACAGGCTTGGGGGGGTTTAGTGGGGCGAGGGAGTAGGGGACAGGCTTAGGGGGGTTTAGTGGGGTGAGGGAATAGGGGACAAGCTTAGGGGGGTTTAGTGGGGTGAGGGAGTAGGGGACAGGCTTAGGGGGGGTATTTTTCATACTTCTCTTATATTCACGAAAGATGGACAAGAATTACACAACTATTAATTAACTAACCTTCTGACGATGTATCAAATATCCTACTGGGATAGCTGTCCCTCAGGATATGAATATTCCGGGAATGATGTGTGAGGTCTACTGCTCCATAATACCCATCTTTTATATCTACCTTTGGATGCCACACTTGACTCATGTTTGGCACTGTGTTGTCATAGTGAGAGGTCTGAAGATTCCTGTATGTAAGTCTCGAATCAAACCACCGGAATATGAGGTTTGTATCAATAACCACAGTGAAGGTGGTGGGGCAAAACTTTCTCACAGAACTGATGCTCAGAGTGAGTCGAAGTTGGAATGGTTGCTGTTCGGTGGAGGGTGGAGGCAGTCTTGGGTAATAGTTGTATGGGAGGAGCACCTTCTCACAATGTTCCTCGTCACTGTGGTCAGGACATTCGAGGATCAGGTTGCAGCGTTTATTTATATTGATGCAGGTCCCGTCATTACATGTATACTCCTTAGGGCCACATGCACTTAACACCAACACCATCTGAAACAAGAAAACCTTATCAATAATTATTAGATGTAAAAACAAACAACACCAGTTTCTGTACTGTATAAATATGTACAGTCGTTAACATAGGTTTCCATACACATATGGATAACTCGAACGAATCTTTGTTGCCTATACTGGTAATGTTTTCACGTTTTCATGTGATATTGTTATATATTGTTTTGGTCAGTGAGTCAGTAGCTGCTTGTTTAAGGGGAGAGTAACTATACTTGAGGTATATTGGAGTGCCTTGATTCCTTCAAAGTATGCCAGGAAACAGGACCAAATTAACAAAAATAATGGTAGCCTGTTGCTGGGAATAATTTGGAGGAATAAGTATCTCCTAAAATGCTTAAACTATACTCTCCCCTTAAACGAACAGAGGGAAGCTGTCAAATTAACTTTTATATGAGTCGCCTCCTATGTATGTGGATGATTATTACTGTCCACAACTGTACTGTACATACATAAATATAACTCGAAGCAATCCATGTTATCACTGTATTAAAAATAAGGATGATGGTACGGCAAGGATGATAATGACACACACACACACACACTGACCTCCTCTTGACTACACACACACACACACACACACACACACACACACTGACCTCCTCTTGACTACACACACACACACATACACACACACACACACACACACACACACACACACACACACACTGACCTCCTCTTGACTACACACACACACACACACACACACACACACACACACAACCACACACTGACCTCCTCTTGACTACACACACACTTACCTTGTCTTGACTACAACCACTTTGCCACACCCTCCACCAATGTCGTCCCAGTGGTGTGTCCATCTCTGACGTCATCTCTGCCATTGGGAACTGTTGGTTTTCCTCCGTCATAGTCCAGGTATTGTTGACTAGTGAGAGCCGATATTCCCGATTAATAAACTGTATGTTATTGTCTACATCAGTGGACATTAACATATATGTATCCAGAGTGAACGAGTCACATTTACCTTGCAGTTTTAACCTCGGGGAATAGTCAAAGCTGCATAGAACACCACATGAAGGCCAACGACAACTGGTTAGTCTCCACTCAGCTGACCCCTTTTTGAAGCGTCTGTTGTCTATTACTAAACAAAGTATTTCTAAGTTGTACCTGCCCCAGGAACAAAGATTTGTCCACTTAAGTGGTTTCCCGTCCGTCATTTTGTAAAAGTCTCCTGAGGCGTTATTTACAGCATCAAGCCAGTACAATATAGAGGAAGCATCACAGCCTTTCCTTGATTTCAAAGCCTGGTTATAGAAAAATGTGTTTGTCTCGTGACTCTCAGGTAGAGGCAGTGAACCTCCCAACTGTGAACACCATTCCTGAGCTTCCTTAAAGTTGTGTCTCCTATTAAAGAAAATACTCATAGGCTGAACAGAAGCACAGACTTGCTCCTCAGATATGTTAGTGAGTTGTGCTGAACCTTTGACTTGTAGCAGATCGCTGTCCAGGGTCAGTACTGGCTGGGCAGAGTTTTGTAGATCATCAGAGCAGTTGTTAATGTAATGATTCATATCCTCTTCACTTATTTCGTGGTTGTATAGTCTCAGGTCTGATAAGTGGTTAATTCTGCGCTGGTTTACAGGACTAAAGGAGTATTGGGTAATGGTCAGGTTGACACCGTTCTCAGTATCAGCATCAATCAATTTATCTTCATTGATGTATTTCTTTACCTGAGAGTAAATGAAAAAACATAATCACGTCAGTAAAAGAGAAATATATTGCCCGGGGATGATAAATTATTGTTATGCATTTTGATTCGCCAACATCCAATCAAATTAAGAAACATCATATCAGACTAACACTTAATCTAACATTCAAAATGTGTTTGATTATTCACAGACTGACCACTTGTATCCAAAGCTATACCAGTTTATTAATCAACCTTCATACACTTGTTAATAATAACATAATTTCATACAGATTACATAATGTATTAATACACTATAGCCAAACCTCACAGGCTCTGGTTATCTATAGTTGGCAACAAGGCCTATCTTTGAGGTGTGTTTTTATAAGGGGTATTTGGTTGGACACTTTTAGTGGCCTCTGTCACCAGCTTCGTGAGTTCCAGTCACACCAATACTTTGTCACATCATCTCCACCAACATTATGTCTTCTTTAAACACCTACTATGAGGACTATGAAACCTCAATTGTAGTCCAGGAAGGGGGTGAGGGAGTGGCCGAGCCAACGAAGGGGGCCAATGTTTTGATATAATAGCATATGAGAAACTGAGAAGTGTGTAGTACTACACTAAAAACTGTGTAGTAACACTAAGTGTAATGTAATGTAATATATACATTATTGAGTTATAAATGTGTTAGTGCTGCTTGAACCCTGAAAATGGAGAGCCTAAACAGGACTCAAACGTTTTCTTATATATAGCCCCAATAAATATTACTATTTGTATTATGATATTATTGTAAGGATTTGATGGCACTCTCTATGATAATAGTAATACTTCATTGAATGAAAAATTAGTGTTGTGTGTAGCACTGACCTTGTCATTTAAAGCTAATCTGATTATGGAGTTGGCTTGATTGATGGCTATACACAAGTGTTGCCATACAGACAATCTTATTGCCATGGTCAACAAGTGTGGTGAGTAACGATCTATGTTTAAGTTAAAATACGTAGAGTCTTGGCCACATCCATCAACCGTGAACGTACCTAATACTGAAATGTTGATAATGAAAGTATAATAAATTCTGAAAAGATAACAGTAATAGTAGGTATAATATAATCTGAAATGTTAATAATATAAATATAATAAACTCTGAAATGTTAACAATACAATAATGATAAATTTTGAACTGTTAACAATAGTTATAAAGGGTGTTTATAAAGTCTATTTACAATTTCAAATATTGATTTCAAAGGCAATTGATGGGATATGTTTCTCAGATTAATTTTGTTCTATGTATTCAATGGTTATTTTTCAACACATTGCATTTATTAAATTTATGGAGTCAGAATTAGTGATGGATAAATGGTTCACTAAAATTATCTGAAGAAATCATAGTGTAAGACAAACCTTTTGTTAGTTCTCGTACAAAGACGTAATACTGGTAGAGTTAGACAATTACAACTACATTATTCAACAGTGTATACAGTCCTACACAACAACTTATCATTGTACACTTACAAAGAACAACTCTTACACCTATTCAAACCAAATAATAAACCGAGACGTAAAGAGTTCATATGTCAGTCACAACGAATTTCTTCTGAGGATACAACGTTTCTCAGCCGAGTTTGTTTTAGTGATGAGGCTAATTAGTGATGACCTTAATTAATTTCATGTCTGAGGAAACTTGAACAGATGGAATATGAAGATCTGGGAATCAGATGCTGACGTGACTAGCGAACTTCACCGAGATAGTCCAAAGGTAAATGTGTGGTGTGAGATGATGTACAATAGAATCATTGGTCCTTTTTAGCTCCGGCCTCAGCCGAGAGCTCAAGGTCTTATCGTAGTTATTGTTCTTGTTCTTGTTCTTCTTCTTCTTCTTCTTCTTCTTCTTCTTGGGGCGACAACTTCTTAAAAGTGCTTCAACTGACTCACTCACTCACTCACTCACTCATTCTTCTTGGGGCGACCATTTCTTAAAAGGGGTTCAACTCACTCACTCACTCACTTCACTTGAATCATTAAGAGCCGGAGCTTTTGAAGGGTTTTCCTTCATGTTCTTGTGTTTTTACCTCCGGCCTAAGCCGAGAGCTCTAGGTTTTATCCGAATTATTGTTCTTGTTCTTGTTGTTCTTCTTGGGACGACCACTTCTTAAAAAGGGTTCAACTCACTCACTCACTCACTCACTTTCTTCCTCCCATCCATTTTCGTTTACCGACATTGAATCATTTATTATTATTATTATCATTTTTTTTTCTTCTTGGGGTGACCACTACTTATAAGGGGTTCAACCAATATTTAAGAGTTTCAACCGAGAGGGGGTTCAACCGAGGGGTTCACCCTCAATAAAAAGGGTTCCTTTTCAAAATTTCAATGTAACCATTTGAATACGAAAATCCAGATAAAACATAATTAATATTTTTGAGACCTTTACATATGGATATTTTATTATTTCACTTGAATCATTAAGAGCCGGAGCATTTGAAGGGTTTTCCTTCATGTTCTTGTTTTTTTACAGAGAGAGATCAGTTTCTGCAAATGTTTACCTTGACCTTTTGATTAAAGGGGTGCGGGAATAAGGAGACAGGCTTTCTACCCACCCCAAGCCTATCCCCTTATTCCCGCACCCCCCCCCCCCCCCAGTCTGTCCCCTACTCCCGCACCCCCTTAACTGGATATGTGGCACCACAAATGAATAAATTTCAACCCTCCATCATTTTCCATCACCACATTGGTTACTTTATGTTCATAGTTTACTAAATCAAACCTTTCCAGACTGGTGGACTACAATGATGGTCCAATTCTCTGGCCACCTCGTTCCCCGGATATCAAACCCAGGGACTTTTTTCTATTGAGTTATGTTAACGATGTCATGTACCGAATAAATATACAAGATATCAACAACTTAAAGTAAAGTATGACTGATATCATTACCACCATGGATATACTGTATAATTATAGAAGCAATAAAACAAAAACTTTAATATTTACTCATCATTTTGTAATATTTTTCCAAGATTTATCTATTCATGTAAATTTGTAATAAGTTCAATAAATTGTAAAGAGACTTTATAGACAACCTTTGTGTAATAAATTCTGAAATGTTAACAATAGAAATATAATTCATTCTGAAATGTTAACAATAATAGTATAATAAATTCAGTTTGTGTTCTGAATGTGTGTATGTACAGTACATATTATATAAACTACACATTTATATTCAGAATCTATATCTCTTTATCACATGTAATCCTGTATATATATATATATATATATATATATATATATATATATATATATATATATATATATATATATATATATATATATATATATATATATATATATATATATATATATATATATATATATATATATATATATAATGACTTTTCTTTCCATATAGCCTGTGTAAGGAGTCATCTGGCCATCCTTACATTACATAACTCACCTATACCGTAATCTCTTCGGGGTAAGTGGAATACTATCCCCAAGTTTGTTGACATAATATCAAACTTTACGCGCATGCAGGCACTCCACTGAAAAAAAATATTATGTTCAGTACAGTACATACACATAGGTAACCAAAGTCATTATCCCTAGCCCACTGAGTCAAAGCCTGAGTGTGAGTGTATGTGTCCTCATGATGGTGTGTGAGTGTGTGTGTCCTCATGATGGTGTGTGAGTGTGTGTGTCCTCATGATGGTGTGTGAGTGTGTGTGTCCTCATGATGGTGTGTGAGAGTGTGTGTGTGTCCTCATGATGGTGTGTGAGTGTGTGTGTCCTCATGATGGTGTGTGTGTGTGTGTGTGTGTCCTCATGATGGTGTGTGAGTGTATGTGTCCTCATGATGGTGTGTGAGAGTGTGTGTCCTCATGATGGTGTGTGAGTGTGTGTGTCCTCATGATGGTGTGTGTGTGTGTGTGTGTGTCCTCATGATGGTGTGTGAGTGTGTGTGTCCTCATGATGGTGTGTGAGTGTGTATGTCCTCATGATGGTGTGTGAGTGTGTGTGTCCTCATGATGGTGTGTGAGTGTGTGTGTCCTCATGATGGTGTGTGAGTGTGTGTGTGTGAAAAATATTACTTTGAATTAATATGCATTGAAGCTCCTGAAGGGAGTAATTCACTTGTGTAATTATATTAGAGTGCCTTGATTCCTCCAAAGTATGCCAGGAAACAGGACCAGATTAACAAAAATAATAGTTGGCGGGAATAGTTTGGAGGAATCATTACCTCCAAAAAATTGCATAACTATAATTATCTATTTTTAGTTTTTTAGGTTCATATCTGTGTGTTCTCTATCTCTCTGGGTTATATGCCTTGCTCTTAAGGGGATATATAGCACTTTGTTTTGGGTGGTAAATCTGGAGCAAATGATTCCTCCAAATTATTATGTGCAATAGGATACCATTATTTTTTTTTATTTCATCTGGGTCTGTTTCCTGGCATACTTTGGAGGAATCGAGGCACTATAGTCTATTAAAAGCATATTATCCCCTTAATAAAGTTCCTTCCTAACTGTCAGTGTGTCTACTTACCTCTGTCATATTGAGTAGTGTGAGAGGTTCAGTTGTCTCCACCAAGCCTTGTTGCCTTTGATTCTCCAATGTTAGTAGCGGTAATACGGTGTGTCCATCTGAAACAAAACACAACAACACACTCATTACAAACTACAACACTTGTACAGTTGGACACATGAATGGGTGGTACAGCCCAGGTGAAAGATACTTGTCCCATTTGAGTAACCAGTGTCTATTATCAGGTACTTGCTTTTTATTACCATCCTCAATACTGACTTATGCCCCTGATGTCTCCTATTTGGCACTAAGGAACATGTACACACACACACACCATCCTTGGCACTAAGGAACACACACACACACACACACACCATCCTTAATACTGACCTCTGCCCCTGATGTCTCCTATTTGGCACTAAGGAAAACACACACACACACACACTTCTGTCCCTGATGTCTCCTATTTGGCACTAAGGAACTTGATATTGGGAGAAATTGACCATCTTTCACTTGAGCTGTACCACCCATTCATGTGTCCAACTGTACGTACAGTCGTGATACGTAATTTCTGACCAGACACGAACGGTAGGCACCACACATATACACATACATACACACACACACACACAGACATAAGTAATTGTTAGAGCAATTATATCCTCCGAACACACACACACACACACACACACACCTATATGGAAGGAGCTTGGTTCGTGGCATGGTCAGGAGGAATTAGAAGTCACCTTGTCACATACACGATCACAGGGTCCTTATTCTTATCTGTATCTGTATCTTATGTTTATCTTATTTTGCATGCATGTGTATCAAGAAACAAGTTATTGTTGCTAAGACACACACACAGATAGACAGACACATACACACACACATACATAGACAGACAGACACACAGACAGGTCTCATATACGATCACAGGGTCCATTAATTCCTCTGGACAGTAATTACGGATGAATAAATGTATGGTTAGCTGATAACACGTATAATAAAGACAGATATGATGATAACAATATTCTCCCCACCCCAAGCCTGTCCCCATATTCCCGCCCCCCCCCAAGCCTGTCCCCTACCCCCACCCCCCCTTAATTAAATGTCTCAATTACCGCTAAACTAAAAAAAAAAGATCACATCAATAGAGTATTTTCTTTTCAGAATTAATAAAGCATGTATTTGCCAAATTTTCGGGTAAAAGAATCCGGACACCCTGTATATATATATATATATATATATATATATATATATATATATATATATATATATATATATATATATATATATATATATATATATATATATATATATATATATATATATATATATATATATATATATATATATATTACTTGGTGTATAATATTTACATAAGAGAATATAATGTTACTTACTCACTATCAGTAGTAACATTAACACACATGTCACCAACACACACCGTAACAACACCTTCATCATCGCCAAATATCTGTAGATAAAAACAATGGTATAATTAAGGTGATATTCATTTGTTGGTGAATTGGTAGGTGTCTGTGATTCCTCTAAATAATGCCTGGAAACTGACAACCTTAATGTTACCAATAGGGAATCTGTTTCATGGTATAGTTAGAAGAAATCAATAGCCTTCAATTTACCAACAAGAGAATTTCCCCTTACACAGTAATAAGAATACAAAGGGGAATAGAACAAAGGATGAAAGAAGACGAGACATAGAAGACTTATCAAGGCCTAAAGGACCCTGTAGGAAGAGGGAGAAGTTGATAAGAGAAGTAGGACAACAAACACAGAGAAAATATAAGGATAAAGAGGGACAGCAGAAAAATTGAAAGGGAGGGAGAAGGTTAATAAAGAAATGGGACAGCAAGTAATAATAAAATATAAGGAAAGGAGGCACAGCTGAAAAATTGAAAGGCAATAGGCACTATGGAAAGAGAGGTCATTCATTATTGTGGAAGTACTGCAATCAATAGTCTAAAAAGTAACTCAGTGACTGCAAAACAACAATAATAATAATAATAATAATAATAATAATAATAATAATAATAATAATAATAATAATAATAATAATAATAATAATAATAATAATAATAACAATAACATTATATTACAGTTACATAGTCTTACATTTTCTGCATGTTGCAAACCCTTGAAAACAACAAACCTAATAATAATAATAATAATAATAACTTTATATTACAGTTACATAGTCTTACATTTTCTGTATGTTGTAAGTCCTTAAAAAAAAACAGCGTGGGTACCAATTCGTGTGGCCAATAGTACTTACCAAGACACAGACAGAAGCCAAGGTTAGTAATACAAGGATCAGCAACGAGTCAGTCAGTCAGTGAGTGAATAACTCAGGTCTGAAGCTGTCCTCACCTACTACTATACTGTGCTGTAGTGTACTATACTCTTCTCTTTTATATACACCATCTATCCACGATCTATATCATCCATGCATATGTAGATCAGGCTTCTATCTGTTGATACATTGTGCTACGGCTATGTAAGATTATTCCTGTATATGTGTTGTGTCTATGGAGTTATTGTACGGGTACCACACCATCGTAAACACCATGAAGGTTCTTGCATACGGCCCATGGACTCACGCCATGGTTAAAACTAAGTCAACATTATTTCAGTGTTATAATTAGTTCATTACGAGTCGTGCAAATGTAATTAGGCTCGTATGACCAATTTAGTGAGTAAACAAACTAATACATCATAGATTACACACTCGTCAATGTCTCGTTTCATTATAATTTTGATAACGAGGGCAATTCAAGTTTCGGAAACTATAATTGCGTCTGTTTTGTTCCCATTCTCCCTCTGACAAAGTGAAGGAGAATTGGAAGGTTTTGGCCGAGAGAATGGGGAGGGATGGAGGGAAAATGGGAAGGGATGGAGGGAGAATGAGAAGGTTAGGAGGAGGATGGGAAGGGTTGGAAAAAGAATGAGAGAGTTGGATGGAGAATGGTAAGGTATAAGATATATGAGGATTTAATGGCTGACTTCTTTAATACGATAACCTAAACATTGCGCAGATAAACTCTTGCGTTACTTTAGCCTCGTATGATAAATACTGATAAGCAGAACTTGTAAAAATACACTCTACCGAGCTAGACATATAGGTCAGAAGGAGATAGTATACTTTTGTTACACTGGAGTGCCTTGGTTCCTACAAAGTATGCCAGGAAACAGGACCAAACAGATGAACATAAATAATAGTGTCGTGTTGCTTGGAATAGTTTGGAGGAATCATTTACTTCTGGTTTACCAATAGTGTACTATCATATCCCCTTATGTACAGTTGCCAAAAAAGGTATTGCAACAACTATTGATACAACATTAAATATATCAATGTCCATAGTTGTTTGTAGGGAATATAAGTATGTATTACAGAAGGATATGTATATTTCCTTTTGTTATACATGCTTATAGTCCCTACAAATAGTTGTGGATATTATTATGGTTAAAGTTTTATCAAGATTTGACGCAATACCTTTTTTAGCCACTGTATATGTTTGTTGTTGAAAATACTAAACTGACACAGCATAAGTTCACTTCATATCCTCCTGCTTATATATATGTATGAGCTATAGTGATGTTGTAACACAATTTTAATGCAGAGCTGACATACACACCTCCTATATGATACTGGGTGAGGGTGAAGGCGGGGTACAGTTGGCTCCACTCCTGCGTTTCTCCCCTGTCGTTGCCAATGTTGGGCCAGTCAGAAATTCGAAATCCCGATTAACAAGTTAAAATATTCGAAACATTCATATCTTTCACTCTAAGAATATGATTGTTTCGAACTTTTTTAACTTGTGGATCGGGATTCGAATTTCTGACTGGCCCAACATTGGCAACGTGAGGAAGGGGAGAAACGCGGGAGTGGAGCCAACTGTACAATAGGTCGATTCCACAGTCATTAGTATATAGTAGTTTGTAAGCACGCATATGAAAGAATCTTAGCCTTGTAAATGAGTTATGAGTAAATTATTTAATGTATTTAGTGAGTAAACTATATAGTGATCATCATTATTTAACAGTTTAACTGTTTGACAGATTTTGTGAATGTGGATACTCAGCGTTTGGAAAATAATGAAGCCTTACAAGTAGGAAGCGGATGGGGACAGCTGGCCATTTATTGATAATCTGCCTTGCGATCGGTCACCTCCAGTAAGCGCGTCCCTCATTCGTCCATCATTCCTCCCCCCCCCCCCCCCCCCCGCCAAGCGTCTCCACATTTTTCGACTGAGCGGGCTCTTCGGGCTCTTCAACAGCTACATACGTAAACAAACTGAGAGCATAGCCATGGCGGGAGTGAATTCGCCTTATTTTAAATGTAATTACTGTAACAAGGACTTCACAAGAGGGACGCGCTTACTGGAGGTGCTGGCTGAACCAATCACAAGACAAATTATCAAAGAATGGCCAGCCGTCCCCATCCGCTTCCCTTAGTTTGGCAACATTCACATCCTGAGTAAGATGAAGTTATAATTATTTATTTAAGGGGATGCAGGAGTAGGGGACAGGCTTGGGGGGGTCCGAGAATAAGGGGACAGGCTTGGGGAGGGGTAGGTAGAGCAGGAGTAGGGGGACAGGTATGGGGTGAGTACAAAGCCTGTCCCCTATTCCCGCACCACCCTAACCCTCCCCCAAGCCTGTCCCCTTATTCCCGCCAGCTAACGCAGAATAAATCGTCACACTCGAACTAATTGCGACGCCTTGTCTTTATTCTGGATTATCAACCTTACAAGCAATTAATACAACAAAAAATACTTATTATGTAACTCTTGACTTCATTGTCTATGCTTGAGTTTTAATTTGTGTATTTAGTGATGGTCAGTCAGGCCTACAGTGAGGGTTCTTGGGGACGCACTACTCTCACCTCCTGTACCCAATATGAGGTGGCTAATTTTACTCCGCAGTATTTTTTTTTATTACGCTGCAAAATGGGTCTTACTAAGCTGACAATGAAGGAAAAAAATAAGGCGATGGCATT
>JAWZYT010001326.1:402500-418864 GCA_034508575.1 Petrolisthes manimaculis | reverse complement strand
GTTTGTTTTAGCTCTGACGTGGAAACATTGATATACGGTATTTATTTATTTTGTGTATGTGTTCTTTGATGTTTGTGTGTGTGTGCATATGTTATCTTGCAATTGGGAATATTATATTGTCTGTGTGTGTGTGTGTGTGTTTGCAATAGTGTATAGATTATTGTCATTGTGTGTGTGTGTGTTTGTGTGTTATTGCAGTAGTGTATAGATTATTGTCATTGTGTGTGTGTATGTGTGTGTGTTCTTGCAATTGTGTATGGGGTATTATCATGGTTATATAAGTGTGTGTGTGTGTGTGTGTGCGTGTGCATCTGTGCCATCCAACAGCTTTGCAAGATTTACCCCAATCCGATTTTGCCGATATCCCTCATGAATTACCCTAAAAAAAATTCCCTGAATAAAAATCCCCTGCATGATGATGATGCAGAAAGAAATCCCAGATGGCGTCGTTGTTGAGATAAATAGATAAATAGATAAATAAATAAATGATTAAATAAATAGATAAATTGATGGATAGATAGTTTGATAGATAGATAAATATAAATGCTAAAGTGAAGCTGAAGGATTGCCTGAATAAACTATAATAGAATAAATAGGTGAGCTCCAGTCTTTTCCATCCCTCCCCCATCTTTTCATACACCCCCCATCTATCCATCCCTCATCCCCATCCCTCTTCCCCATCTTTCCCTCCTTTCTTCCCATCTATCCATACCCACCTCCCATCTATCCATCCCTCCTCCCCATCCCTCCTCCCCATATTTCCATCCTTTCCTCCTCCCCCTCCTCCTTGTTCCATATATGTGCCAGACTGTGCTTGTGTTGTTGTCACTTTGCCCTGTACGTGACGAGCCTCCTGCCTGTCATAAGCATGCATGTAACACGACGAGCTGGGAATATGACTCTGCCTGTGTCTCCTGTTGCACGGTGACTCTCTGGACATTTAACAAGCCCTGTCCCTATACCCCTACCCCCCCCATCCATTCCCCGACACACACACACACACACACACCACATCTCACCCCCACACCCCTCAAAGTCGACCTAAAGAGATCTAGTATACCGAACCTAACAGTGTAAGTTGATTTACATGCTATGAGTTGACAGGACCTCGTGTGTGTGTGTGTGTGTGTGTGAGTATATATGTGTGTGTGTGTGTGTCAAGATATGTTTATGTCTGGTGCCTTGGTGACGCGGTTTATGATGTGAAATTGTAAAAGGCTTCATTACATACATACATACATACATACACACACACACACATACATACACACACACATACATACTGTACATACATACATACATACATGAATGCAAACTATATATATATACTTGTCCATATACAGTTGGTTATGTATGTTTATATGTATGTTTATGTATGTTTATATAGAATGTATGTAATGTATTATCTAATATTATATTTTTACACAGATATGTATATAGTTACACAAAAACTCACAAACCTTGATCACACACTGAAACACACACACACAGACAGAAGCACAACTACAAAAATGTACACATAAAAATATACAACACACACACACAACACACACACACACACACACACACACACACACACACACACACACACAGGAGCACAAGTATATGATTTCACCAGACATTGTGTGTATGTGTGGGCGTGAGTGTGTGGTGTGCGTAATTGTATATGTGTACTTGTATGTATGTATGTTTGTCTGCATGCTAGTAGTTGACCCAGTAAACTTACACTCAGACATAAACTTGTGCACACACACACACACACACACACACACACACACACACACACACACACACACTCACTGAACTCCGGAACACAAAGCGAGAATAAGAGTGCCGAGATATTTACCAAAACAGGGAAGTTAAGTGCAGAAGTGGAGGGGAGAGAGAGAGAAGGGGGAAGGAATTGAGAGAGAGAGAGAGAGAGAGAGAGAGAGAGGAGGGGGGGAGGAGGTGGAGGAGGAGTGAATTGAGATAGGAGGAGGGTAGAGGGGGAAGATATGTGTTGTTGTTTAATGCAGGAGACTGTGTGTGTGTGTGTGTGTGTGTGTGTGTGTGTGTGTGTGTCCCCAAGCGCTTTCGACTACCTTCTCTAACAAACTCACACCACAAGATGACCTCTACCGCCACCTGTACTGTGTGTGTGTGTGTGTGTGTGGTGTGTGTGTACGTACATGAGTTGGTTCCTTAGGTTTTGTGATCACGTTTGTATGTCCGTATAAAAAAAAGTAAATATAAAAACACCGTATATGGATATTGTACTTTTGTTTACTTTAATTAAGGTTTCTACTTACACACACACACACACACCACACACACACACACACACAAACGCACAAACAAAACACGCACTCTCTCTCCCTATCCCCCTCTCTCTTTCTTTGTTTTCTCTCTCTCTCTCTCTCTCTCTCTCTCTCTCTCTCTCTCTCTCTCTCTCTCTCTCTCTCTGAAGAAAAAAAAAAAGTTGGGCAAGGAGCTACCGTACTGAAAAATGGTATATCGTTAGAGAAAGTGTGGGAAGCCAACCTTTTTTTTTTTTTACCCCAGGACCAATCACATACACGCCTCATTTACCCCTTCCACCACCACCACCACCCACCATCTGTAAAAGGAGGGGGGAAATGGAATGGAAGATGAGGTGGGGAGTGGGGCGGTGGAGGAGAGGAGAGGGAGTGTGTGGAGGAGAGGAGGAGAGGGAGTGTGTGGAAGAGAGAGAGAGAGAGGGAGTGTGGAAGAGATAGAGAGGAGGAGGTGTGTGGAAGAGAGAGGAGGAGGTGGTGTGGAAGAGAGGAGAGGATGAGTGAAAGAAAGGAGAGGGAGTGTGAAAGAAAAGAGAGGGTAAGAGGTGTGAAAGAGAGGGTAAGAGGAGTGTGAAAGAGAGGAGTGTGTGTGTGAAAGAGTGCATGGACCTCTTCAACATACACACAAATGCCTCACGTATATTTATTTATTCATTCATCTGATGCAGGACTTTTAAGGGGGAGTGAGAGTAGGGGACAGGCTTGGGGGGGGGGGGGTTATGGGGGGGGGGTGAGGGAATAGGAGACAGTCTGACATCCGGTTAGGTTAGATTTTTTTTTCTGTTTTCTGGTTTAGGTTTGAGTGATAATTTGGTACCTATAATATTTACGTATCCATTCGCCGACATCTTATAAACTTATATAAATACATTTTTTTTATACTGATACATATACATACATACATCTTTTTATACTGTTATATATAGATGCATACATCTTTATATAATGTTGTGTAGGCTACTTTTCCTCTCGACTATATAATATATACAATATCTTAAGTTGTGTTTGAAAATCCTACCTACACGTTGTCCATCCTTCATATTTGGTTATTCAGTGATTCAGTCTCCCCAGTGTTTCGTATTTGCATAAGCTGTGATCGAAATGCATAAGGTTTGGTGGTCCTCCCAGGCAGACAGGCAGGCAGAGGAAATCAATCACACGTTGGATATTTTTTTTACCTTTTGAATGACGACTCTGAAAATGTATAAAAAAAGTGTTATGATTTTGTGTGCTTGTGTGTGTGTGTGTACCAGCAACAGCGAGGTCATATAGCGGCAGAAAAAGGTGAAATAGAGGTGAGACATCAGACAGGAAGGAATTAAGAAAATAAAGAGAGAGGGACAGTTGAAAATGAATGAAAGGAAAAATCAGGACAGTAGTAGTAGTAGTAGCAGTAGAAGTAATATTAGTAGTAGTAGTAGTAGTAGTAGTAGTAATAGTAGTAGTAAAAAAATAGCCTTGTGATGATGTTGACGATTTTTTTTATATATATTTTTTTATTATTATTATTTGTTTTTTATGAAGTACCACACCACCGAAGAAAGGAATATCATTGGCTGCCTTGGTCGGTGAAAAGAAAGAACTTCTATTGGCTACATGTATATATGGGAAGCAATATAAAGAAAAGGGACAAAGAGAAAGAAAGGTTTATATTGGCACAGATAGAAGCCACACTACTTTCTCTCTTTTTTCCCTTCCTTTTCTCTCTTTCTTATTCTCTTTTTGTTCTCTTCTTTCTCTAACTTCTTTTTCTCCTTTATTTCTCCCTTTATCTAGCTTCTTTCTCATTTTCTCTCTTCTATCTCCCTCCCTCCCTCCCTTCTTTCTCCTTTTTTATCATTCTCCCTCCTTTCTCTCTCTCTTCTTTCCTTCACCCTCCTTTCTCTCTGTCTTTCCTGTGTCTGTGTATATGTATAAAGTATAGGGTTTACACGAGCACAGGCACCACCGATAATAATTTTGGTGTATTGGGAAGTTGTGCTAACCTAACCTCGCCTAACCTAACCTCACCTCACCTTAACTCACCTCACCTCACCTCACCTAACTCACCTCACCTCACCTCACCTCACCTCACTCACTTCACAGCAACAGTCAATAGTAACCAATACCTCCTTTACCAACGATTTTGAGAGAAACTTTTGGTGTGGAGGTGCAACTACTACTACTATTATTACTATTATTATTATTATTATTATTATTATTATTATTATTATTATTATTATTATTATTACTTCTATTATTACTACTTCTATTATTACTACTACTACTACTACTACTACTACTGCTAAAGGAGGGGAATGGAGGAAAAGGAGAGAAGGGAAGGAAAAATAGGAGAGGTAAGGGATGAGAGGAGAAGGGAGGAGGAGAGAGGAGATGAGGAGGGGGTTAACTTAAAGTCTTAGACCAAAAGGAAAGCACTATGACTTGGGAACTCTTAGACGTGGGGAAAACCTATTGGGTGGAAGGTAGTGGTAGGAGGAGGAGGAGGAAGAGGAAGGATATAGAGAATGGAAACACCCAAAGTAAAATAAAAAAAGAAGGATAGATAAAGGTTGAAAGGAGGAAGAAAAGGAATGATAGATATAGATTGAAAGGAATTATAGAGAAAGGTTGAAAGGAGGAAGAGGAAGGAAGGATGTAGAGAATGGAAACACCCAAAGTAAAATAAAAAAAGAAGGATAGATAAAGGTTGAAAGGAGGAAGAAAAAGAATGATAGATATAGATTGAAAGGAATTATAGAGAAAGGTTGAAAGGAGAAAGAAAAGGAATGACAGATAAAGATTGAAAGGGGGAAGAAAAGAAATGACAGATTAGGGACACAGTTGTAAACAGCAACAACAACAATAACAACAGCAGCAATAAAGGGGAAGGGAGAGTTAGGGACGCAGTTGTAAAATGTAAACAACAATAACAACAACAACAACAATAAAATCTAAATCCCAGTGGTAAGGTAAAAGTGTGAGGAGTGAGAAGACAGACAGACAGACAGACGAGAGGAAAAGAAGTGAGAAGACAGACAGACAGACGAGAGGAAAAGAAGTGAGAAGTGCAGGGAGTCAAAAGAAAGAAAAGGCAAGGAAAGGAAGGGACACCCGTGAGACAAGGAACTCCCAAAACATGAAAACATAAAAGTGGTGACGAGTGATTGCTGTTTGGTTCGTTGTATGTCTGTCTGTGTGTTTGTCTGTCTGTCTGTATGTTGCTGGTGACGATAGATTGCTGTTTGGTTGTCTGTCTGTGTGTCTGTGTCTGTCTCTATCTGTTTGGCTGTCTGTGTGTCTGTTGTTTGGCTCTTCAGTACACTCACTCCTTTCTCTGACAGACAACCTGTGTTTGTGTATTAGTGTGTGTGTTAGTGAGTTGTGTGTTAGTGTTTGTGTGTTAGTGTTTGTGTGTTAATGTGTGTTTGTGTGTTAGAGAGAGACAGATAGACAAACAGACAGACACACACAGACGTTAGATGTAAAAATAATCATAAAACATAGTTAGATACACAGTGAAAGTCAGAAAAAAAAAGAAACTTGACTAACTGATACTTACTTGCATAACCTCTACACCAAAAATAAAACTATAGCATTTTTTTTTTTTTTTTTTTTTATTATTTTATTTATTTATTTTATTTATGTGTGTGTGTGTGTGTGTGTGTGTGTGTGTGTGCGCAGTAGAGATGTATGTATATATAAAAAAATCCAAAAACCTAAAAAAAGGTCTTGATTAATAAAAACTGGCATATAATAAATTTCAGTGTGCTCTATTTTTTTTTGTATCTGAATTTGTACCTGTTTGTATCTTTTGATTATTTAAGCAAGGGTGAATAGATCTGTTGCTGTTTATTATATTCCCTTGTATCTCCCTCTGTTCCTTCTCACTTCAATTATTATTATTTGTATTATTATTATTATTATTATTATTATTATTATTATTATTCCTATCTCCCCACATTGTTTTCCTTTATTTCTTCTTGTTCTTCCTATCTCCCACTTCCTTTTCCTCGTGCTCCTCCTTTCTTCCATCCTTTCTTCTTTCCTTACTAACTTCCTTACTTCCTTCCTTCTTGTCTCCCTCCTCCTTCTTTCTTTCTTTTTGTCTCCCTCCTCCTTCTTTCTTTCTTTTTGTCCTTTCCATTTCCCCCCTCCTCTCTCTCCTATTACTATTCTTCCTTTCCTCCTCCTACTCCTCCTCCTACTCCTCCTCCTCTTACTACTCCTACTTCTACTCCTACTTCTACTCCTACTCCTACTCCAGCTTCGAGTGTGGTGTGGTAAGGTCAGCATTGTGTTCTAAGTAGCTCCTCTCACTCCTCCTTGTCCTCTCTTCCTCCTTCTCTCTTTCTCCTTCCTTGTTCTCTCTTTCTCTTTTCTTGTCTTCTTTCTCCTTTCTTCCTTTCTTGTAGTTTTCTTTACCTTTCTTTTCCTATCCTTTTCGTGTTTATCTTTTCCTTTTTTCCTTCCTTCCTCCCTCCCTCCCTCCTTCCTTTCTTCCTTTCTTCCTTCCTTCCTTCCTCCCTACCTCCCTCCCTCCCTCCCTCCCTCCCTTCCTTTCTTCCTTCCTTCCTTCCTTCCTTCCTTCCTTCCTTCCTTCCTTCCTTCCTTCCTTCCTTCCTTCCTTTATCGTATATTCCTTCTTCCTCATCATTCCTCTCTACTTCTCCAATTCTCCTTTATTCATGTTTCTTCATTGTCTCTTACTCATCATAATAAACATCAAAGAAAGAAAAGTAAACGACCAGAGAAATAGGTTACACACACACACACACACACACACACACACACACCAAGAGTAAAAACCTGGCTTGGTGTGCATTATCTCTCACTCTCACTCTCTCACACTCACCTTCCATCCCTCCCTCCCACCACTTCATTCCCACCTCTCTCTCTCTCTCTCTCTCTCTCTCTCTGGTGGGATTCTAACCGTGGACTGTGGTTTAGTGGGGATCAGGGAGAAGGTCTAGAAGCGCCCACTGTTTTGAGAGAGAGAGAGAGAGAGAGAGAGAGAGAGAGAGAGAGAGAGAGAGAGAGAGAGGAGTGTTTAAAGTGAGGAGAATAAGAGGTTGAAAGTTGCATGGGGAAATATAGGTGAAAAATAAAACACCGAGATTTATGTATGTATGTATGTAAACTATGTATGTATGTATGTATGATGTGAAATAATATCTAGAACTTGTGAATATTATTAAGGAAGTATTTGTATATAGATCTGGTTCACCTTTAAGCTTAACAAAACTTCCTTTCAAGTCTTTTGTTGTTGAGATATAACAGGTATTGGCTATATTTATATATATTTATGCATTGTATTGTATCTTTATCTCTTTTATCTCTTTATCTCTTTTGTTATGATTGTTTCCTCTTTCTCTGTCTGCTTTATCTCTCATTCCTCTTCTAATTCTTTCTCCTCCTCCTCCTTCTCCTTCTTCTGTTTATCTTTTTTGTTCTGTTTTATTATCTCTTCCTGCCCTCTGTCCCTCATTCATCTTCTAATTCTTTCTTCTGCTCCTCTTCCTTCTTCTCCTCCTCTTCCTTCTTCTGTTTATCATTCTTGTTCTGTTTTATTGTCTCTCTTCCTACCTCCTGTCCCTCTTTACTCTTCAAATTCCTACTCCCCCTCACTCCAGAATGTAATAAAGTTTTTTGTACAATTAACGACCCTGTGATGTAGTCAGAAAATTAGAGGTTAGCGAGTCCTTCAAATATTGCCACGAAACACACACCTATATGGAAGGAGCTTGTTTCATGGCATAGTCAGGAGGAATCAGAAGCCTCCAAATTTTCATACACGAACACGGAGTCCTTAACTTGATTGTAACCTGTTTGCTTACGTCGTCAGTTTTTTTGTTTATCTTGTGTGAAATCCACCTTGACTACGCAGGGAATTATATATAGAGAGGCTTCCCTATACTGTAACCAATCCTATACAATAATACACACATGTATACATATATACACCTTATACTTGAAATATACATATGACCCAAATTCCTACACATACACACACACACACATGCCAATACGTACAGCTCATATACAAACATCATCAAACACATTCTGTCATACACACACACACACACACACACACACACACACACACACACACACACACACACACATTCATAGAACAATACATATTCTGAGTAAGCCTATCCTTTTCCTTCACATACCTGGTTTGTAAAGTGAATGGCATCTTTTATATTGACAAACCTTTTCAACTCAGGTGTCTAGGCTGGTAGGCTGTACAGGTACCGTGATGTTTTTATCCAAAGTTTTATTTATATATATATATAATTTACTGCTAAAATTTTGCTCTATGTTTTGGTAATAATACTTTCTTTAGTATAGGAAGAAGTACGTATAATATATATATATATATATATATATATATATATATATATATGGTTTTCTCGTCTATTTGTCCACTCTATATAAATTTTAAGGGAGAGAGAAATACTGTTTTCCTCCTTCTCTATTTCCACTCAATATATTTGAAGGGGAGGGAGGGAGTGTTTTTCTACTCCACTCTTTTATACAACACATCACTTTGAAACTCAGTGAAACTCCTCCCCACTCCATTTAGCGTGAAACTCTTGCCCTCTTTATTTAGCGTGAAACTCGTCCCATCTTAAACCAGAACACGACTTTGAAACTTTGTGGCTCCTCGTGAGTGAGTGAGAAACGTTGTTGTTGTTGTTGTGTGGCGGGCTGACTGTAGTGGTGGTAGTGATGGTGAGTGGATGGTGAGTGAGTGGTGATAGTGTTACTGTTTGTAGTGAATGAGGATGGTGAGTGAGTGATAGTGTTGGGTGTTTGTAGTGAATAAATGTTGATGGTGATAGTGGTGAAATGGGGATAGTGAGTGAGTGGTGGTAGTGTAGGGTGTTTGTGGTGATAATATGAGGATGGTGAGTGAGTGAGTGATAGTGAATGGAGTGGAGTGGAGAGTGAGTGATAGTGAGTGGAGAGGAGAGGAGAGTGGAGTAGAGTGGAGTGGAAGTAATGGACCGTCAACACTCCATCTCACAACAACAACACACTCACATCTTTCTTGAGGGGGTGCGGGAGTAGGGGACAAGCTTGGGGTGAGTAGAAAGCATGTCCCCTATTCTGCACCCCCCTAACCCCTCCCCATTATTTATTATTACGGTATTATTATTATTATTATTATTATTATTATTATTATTGTTATTATATAATGTTATTATAAATTGTTATTATTATTATTACTATTATTATTATTATTGTTATTGTTATTGTTTTATTTTTTTGGTTCTTACGGTTCTTAGGCTTTTGTGTGTGTGTGTGTGAAGGTGAAGATAATTATAAAAAAAACTATATAGGCATTGGTAATAGAGTGAGAGTGAGTGAGTGGCGATATGGCCTTTGGGTGTGGTTAGGAGTGAAGGTAAGTGTGTGTGTGTTTGTGTGTGTGTAGAGAGAAAGAGTGAGTGAGTGAGTTTGTTTAGTTTTATACCGTAAAGAGAGAGAGAGAGAGAGAGAGAGAGAGAGAGAGAGAGAGAGAGGGGTAAGGACTGTGGTGATGGAAGGTGAAACACATAAAGGTTATAATTACTTGCCAACAACAACGTATAGTGAAGGCAGGTAGGGAGTGGCTCTCAACTTAAACACGTGACTGTAAAGAACGTAACCCAAAAAAGTCATTATTCAAGTCTTAGCCCCCCTCCTCCTCCCCCTTCCCTCCCCTTCCAACCCTTCCCTCCCCTTCCTCCCCTCCCCCCCTTCCTCCCCTCCCCCCCTTCCTCCCCTTCCCTCCCCCCTTCCTCCCCCCTTCCTCCCCTCCCCCTTCCCCCCCCTCCCCCTTCCCCCCCCTCCCCCTTCCCCCCCCTCCCCCTTCCCCCCCCCTCCCCCTTCCCCCAGACTATGAATTCGTAGGTTCCTTGGATTTAAATTCACACACACACACACACACACACACACACCGATATAAGTATTAATGAGGGAGAAAACATTTGGTCGTGACTGTGCAACTATTATGGTGCACGTGAAGGTTGAGTCTTGCAAGTTTGTGTGTGTGTGTGTGTGTGTGTGTGTGTGTGTGTGTGTGTGTGTGTGACGTTGCAACACTTTCTTCTATACATCAATGCATCGCAGCTAAAGTTCTGTGTTCGTGTCTAAGACTGTCTGAATCGTGTATGAGAATTGGAGGCTTCTGATTCCTCCTGACTATGCCACGATACACGCTCCTTTCTTACAGGTTTTGTGTTTCGTGGCAATATTTGAAGGACTCTGTTATCTCCAAAATTTTCTCGATATCACAGGGTCCCATAATAAAAAAAACACCATGATCTATATGACAAAAAAAATATATATAATACATATATGAAATGATCTCCACTACAAAAATATAATAATAAAATAAAATCATGGTGGCTCCCTGCCTAAAATAATCTCTGCCAAAAAAAAAAAAAAAAAAAAAATATATATATATGAAGTGATCACGAGGGAAAAGAAAGTTGAATAAAATAGACTTAAAAAAACGTGTCTGTCTGTACAAACAACTGATCTCCTGTGACACAAGTTAGGGTGTGTGGGTGGGCTGGTGAATCTGTTGCCAGGTGGTGGACATACAATGACACATAACAGTACAGTCCACCACCTTTAACACTCTCTCTCTCTCTCTCTCTCTCTCTCTCTCTCTCTCTCTCTCTCTCTCTCTCTCTCTCTGGAAACTCACACGTGGTATCTATCAGTCATACTTACCTCTTCAATTATTTATTATTCACTTTCCTTGGTGTTGCTACGTGTCTGTTTCCAATAACCTGCATGTTTATATATACAGTATATTTTATGCGTTTAGATGATAGAGGTGTATATATTCATTGAAAGCTACTCTGTGTTGTGTGTTAAAATATATATATATATTGTATTTTAAAGGTTGTGGTGATCTATATACAGTTATAATAGGCTATAATTACCGTGTCACTAGCTTCACTCTGTTTTGCTTCCGTATATAAACACACTTGCTTGCTTCCTGTCCGTGCAGTTTGTAATTGTGTGTGTGGATATTTTGTTATTATTCATTCACTTTTAACACACCTTTGCTCGTCGTCGTCTTAGTGTGTGTGTGTTGTTGTTGTTATTATTGTTATTATCTTTTTTTTTTGTTATTGTTAAATATCATTACCAGTGAAGAATGAAGCTTTACAAACTCGACCTACAGACACTTAACTCAAGATATCTTATAAAAAAAAACCTCTTGCTTTCCCTATAAGACAAAAAAAAAAAAAATCATATTTAAAAATAAAACTGTAATATAACTTTTTTTTCATTTTTCTCATTTTTTCATTTTATCTTTTTTTTTATGGGGACTATTTTTTTTTTTTTTTTTTTTGATGGGGAACTATTTTGTATTTTTCTGGTGACTGGATTTATAGTGGGTGTTGAGAATGGGGTAGGGGGGGAGTATGGGTGGGGTGGTGGGGGGGATTATTTATTGGGGGTGGGTGCGTGTGTGTGTGTGGGGTGGGTGGGATATATTTTTCTCTGTAGCTGTGAAATATGTCACTAGCTCTGAATTTATATGTAGGTATTTTTTATATGCCACAGTGGACTAAATGTATTCATATGTGTTCATAGGGTATTGTTGTTGTACAGTTGTGGACTTATAAAACGGACACACCTAAATTTGACATATAAAACACACACACACACACACACACACACACACACACACACACACACACACACACACACATACCTAAAATAAACACACACACACACCTAAAATAGACACACACACACACACACACACACCTAAAATGGACACACACACACACACCTAAAATAGACACACACACACACCTAAAATAGACACACACACACACACACACACACACACACACACACACACACACACACACACACACACACACACACGGCATAGACAGGAGGAATCAGAAGCCTCCAATTCTCTCATACACAATTTTGGAGCAACTGAATCCTCCAAACTATTCCAAGCAACAACAGAACACCCTTATTTTTGCTCTTGTGGTCCTGTTTCCTGGCATACTTTGGAGGAATCATGGCGCTTCAATGTACCAAAAAAGAATGACCACCTTATTTATGTTTTTATTTTTTTATTTTGGACTTTTGGTTTTTCTGATTCTCGTCCAAATTTGTTAATAAACTTTTTTCTAATTAAATCACTGGAAAATATGTATGTGGCAACACTATCCATGGTGTTTACGATGGTTGTGTTAGTGTGTCTGAAGTGTGTCATCGTATCTGTACCCTATCATATCGTATACACCACGAGTGAACGTTCTTGACTATATATGATTCTATATATATAAGGAAACCATAGAAGGTGTATGTGTGTGTGTGTGTGTGTGTGTGTGTGTGTGTGTTGGTGGAGGGGGGGAGAGGTGTTAAATATAGGTCACCCCCTTCCCCCCACCTCCACTCTCTTACCGCCAGTGGGTAGGTAATGTGTATGTATGTCATTGTTGGTGTTTGTGTGTGCGTGCTTGCTTGCATATTGTGTGTGAGAGAGAGAGAGAGAGAGAGAGAGAGAGAGAGAGAGAGAGAGAGAGAGAGAGAGAGAGAGAGAGAGAGAGAGAGAGAGATCGGGAATTAACAGTATACCATTGCCTGATGTGATAATGTCATTTATACAACAAGGGAACACACACACTCACACACACACACACACACACACACACGGAGAGAGAATAGTTGAGTATGAGTTGTAATTGTGTATTATATAATGTGTCAAATATTTATGTATAATAATATACTGTATGTCACTTGGTACACCTCTATATAATAATTACTGTGGTTTAATAACATAACAACATACTGTAGATACACTGGTATGAACATTTCCTTCTCTTACCCAACTGTCCCTCTTTTCTTTTTATTTCCTTCCTGCTTGCTGTCACACCTCTCTATCACCTTTTTCTGGCGCTATAGGACCTCCATGTTGCGGCGTCTAATATCCATCAATCAATCAATCCTTCTCTTACCATATGAAGGGTAAACATTGTATTAATTAAAATCATTACACATTAATTGTATACATTTGAACTGGCTTATTCTTTCGATGTCATAAAGTGAATGGACAAGGCTTAATTACTTTGATAGAAAATATACTATTACTACTATTAATATTACTACTATTATTACTACTACTACTACTATTACTACTACTACTACTACTACTACTACTATCGAGTATTAAAGGAATGATATCTATATATTGACACTTTATATAATTACTCTCCAGTGTGAAGATACAAAATGTATTATTATTAACAGAATTCTATAACAATATCTACATTACAAAGGGCGTGCAGTGAGGCCCAATAAAAACTAATACAAACACAATACAAATAATACCTAGCGAAATTTCTGACATAGACCAATACAACATTCTCTCTCTCTCTCTCTCTCTCTCTCTCTCTCTCTCTCTCTCTCTCTCTCTCTCTCTCTCTCTCTCTCTCTCTGATGGTATGATAGTATTACACATATTGACAACTTTAATTAATGGTAAAATGGTTTATGGAGTAGAATAAGCTCTTGTTACACAGATTGGGGGGTGCGGGAGTAGGGGACAGGCTTGGGGGTAGGGGTGTTTGGGGGGTGCGAGAATAGGGGAACATGCTTGGGGTGGGGGGTGCGGGAATAGGGGACAGGCCCATGCTATACTGGGTGGGTGAAGTAGAAGTGTTTTAATTAAGGCCACGTTACATTGTGTGTGTGTGTGTGTGTGTGTGTGTTTTTATCATACAATCCCTTCACAATTATGATATGACAACTCTGGTTTAAAATGTGGTAAAATTTCCATTAGTTCAGTAATCTGGTTATTTTATGATTTATAGCCCATATATATATACATGTGTGTATGTGTCTGATATTAATATACCGGTAAGTGATGTAAATTTGTATATGTTCATGATATTGTTCTTAAATATGTGTTCTATGTAATTTATAAGTAAATTTATGTATAAGTTATAAGTGTTTGGTATAAGTTACAAGTGCTTGGTATAAGTTACAAGTGCTTGGTATAAGTTACAAGTGCTTGGTATAAGTTACAAGTGCTTGGTATAAGTTACAAGTGCTTGGTATAAGTTACAAGTGCTTGGTATAAGTTACAAGTGCTTGGTATAAGTTACAAGTGCTTGGTATAAGTTACAAGTGCTTGGTATAAGTTACAAGTGCTTGGTATAAGTTATAAGTGTTTGGTATAAGTTATAAGTGCTCTATATAAGTTATAAATGTTCTATATTGTTCTTTATATAAGTGGTGTTCACTTTATATAATACAAACTGGTATTGAAACTTGTATGAGTGAGTTAGTGAGGCAACTTCAAGGACAAGGTCACACCAACACACACTTGTACGATTGTCTCCACCCAATGGTCACACTCACTACCTCTTGTCACACTCGTCACACTCGTCACACTATTGTCACACTCATGGCCAAGATATATACCTTGGCCATGGTCACACTCACTACCTCTTGTCACACTCGTAACACACTTGTCACACTATTATAATATTGTCTCCTTCCAATAATCACACTTACTGCCTCTTGTCACACTCCTCACACTATTGTAACACTTGTAATATTGTCTTTTTCCAATAATCACACTCACTGCCTATTGTCACACTCGTAACACTTTGTTACGCTGTTAAATTTCCACTCTAGTCTACAGAAACATTTTTTCTTTTAGTTTATATATATATATATTTTTTTTTTCTAGCTTCTCAGTTGTCACTCAAGTTTGTATATAGAACAATTATTTTTTCTAAGTTACTCATGATAAACCTGCTCAATCAACATTCCATCATAATAACCTTTCAAGTTCCGTAATTTATTTATTTATCTTCAGGAATTTATATAATATGCTTCCTTGAATTGTACTCTTTTTTCTCCCTTTTTTTTTGTTTTCATCCGAGGTAGGCTATGCCAGATTTACCACCATCACACACTGCACTTTCCCCCCCTTAGCTTCACTAAGGACCCTGTGATCGTGTATATATGAGACTTGGTGGCTTCTGATTCCCACCTGACCATGCCACGAAACAAACTCCTTCAATATAATAATAATAATAATAATATATAGGCTACGTTTCTTGGTAATATTTGAAGGGTACATACACTAATTTTAACCTAATAATAATCTGCCTACATAATCACACAGGGTCCCTTCATAGTCTTGAGGGGGTGTGGGAGTAGGGGACAGGCTTGGGGGGGGGGGGGTGACTGGGGGTGTTTGGGAGTAGGGGGACAGGCTTGGGGTGGGTAGAAAGACTGTTCCCTATTCCTACACCTCCCCTAACCCCCCCAAGCCTGTCCCCATACTCCCGCACCCACCAAAAACCCCTAAACCACCCCCAAGCCTGTCCCCCTATTCCCGCACCCCCTTAATTAGCCATACATACATAACTTTGCCATTGTTTACCTTCCTTCTGTATAGCATTGGGTTCCTTCCTGGTTACTGTTGCTATTGTGTTGTATGGTTTGGTCTATAGCCTAATGTTGTCCTGGTACACTTCTCATTCATTGTTTACAGTCTGTCGTGCGGTATGTCTCTTGTATCCATGTGTGTGTGTGTGTCTGTGTCTGTGTCTCCGTGTGTGTCCGTCCATGTGTGTGTGGGTGTCTGTCTGTCTGTTTGTCCGTGTGTGTGTGTGTGTGATTGATGACAACTGTGTGTCTACTGTACAGTCGTAGTCAATAATAATCATCCATATAGGGGAATCTCGCTGATAAACTTTACAATAAATAGGTTAAGTACGGTACCATCTTATAATTTAATACAAACAGCTACACACTACTTAAAACCATCTTATAATTTAATACAAACAGCTACACACTACTTAAAACAATAACATCATAATTATGTGAACGTGAAAACATTTAGACAACCAATTGTTTGAGATACCCATATGTGGATGATTATTATTATTGACCAAGACTGTACGTGTGTGTGTGTGTGTGTGTGTGTGTGTGGTGACAACGATGAAGTTCTAC
Source organism: Petrolisthes manimaculis (assembly GCA_034508575.1). Taxonomy (NCBI): domain Eukaryota; kingdom Metazoa; phylum Arthropoda; class Malacostraca; order Decapoda; family Porcellanidae; genus Petrolisthes; species Petrolisthes manimaculis. The sequence goes on along the minus strand of JAWZYT010001326.1, from coordinate 402,581 downwards.
GTAAGTCTAATAAGTTTCTACAATTCATGAGAAATAATAAAGATAAATTGTTGGTCGTGGTGGAGACATGAATCACTGTGT
>JAWZYT010001326.1:387500-395000 GCA_034508575.1 Petrolisthes manimaculis | reverse complement strand
TCTCTCCATCCTATTCCTTCTCTCTCTCTCTCTCTCTCCATCCTATTCCTTCTCTCTCTTTCTCTCTCCATCCTATTCCTTCTCTCTATATCTCTCCTATTCTCTCTATCCCTTTTCTTCTCTTCTCCTCTTTCTCTCTCCATCCTATTCCTTCTCTCTCTCTCCTATTCTATCTCTCATTTTCTCCCTCTATTCTTTTTTCCTGCATTCCTTCCCTTTTCTCATCTCCATTTCCTTCCCTTTTCTTCTCTCCCCCCTTTTCCTTCTCTCCTTTTACTTCTTTCCTCCTTTTCCTTCTCCTCCTTTTCCTCCTCTCCTCCCTTTTCTTTCTCCTTTCCTTCCTTTTCCATCTCCTCTTGTTCCCTTTCCTTCCAGTCTCATCCATTGGTCTCTCCCTTCCTCTTCTCTTTGTCCCTCCCCCTCCCATCCTCCCCCTTTTCAATGTCCCTCCCCCTCCCCCTCCTTCCCCTCATCTCTCTCCCTTCTCAATGTCCCTCCCCCCTCCTCCCTACCCCTCCCCCTCCTCCCCCTTCTCATTGTCCACCCCTCCCCTCCCTCCCCCCTTTATTTTCTCAGGGTTCCATTGTATCTGTGTGGGCTAATGAGACAATGGGGGGGAGGGGGGAGGGGGTGCAGGAAGGAAGGACGGAAGGAAGGAAGAACACACGTAGGAAGGAAGGAAGAAGGAAGGATGGAGGGAAGGGTAGAATGCTAGAAGAAAGGTAGGAAGGATAGAAGAAAGGAAGATGGAAATTGGAAAGATAGGAAGGATGCAAAGAAAAATGAAAGAGAATAAAATAAAGGGAAGGAATATGGAAGTAAGGAATGCATAAGAAAAATAATGACAATGTATAATTATATAAGGAAGAAATAAAATGGTCGATAAAGGAATAAAAATAAAATAAAAAATAAATATTGGAAAAGTGTAAAGAAGATAAAAAATAAGAAATTAATTACGGGAGGGAGCGATGAGAAAATATAATAATTAACTAAATATGAAGGAAGTAATAATGAAAAGGAAAGAAAGAAGAAAGGAAGGAAAGAAGGAAGAAACACTCAGAACTCGTTAAGTGGAAAGAATTTAATTAGAGTGAAAATTTTCGGGTATAATAATTGCCCGCAAATAGAAGTCTGCAGAGAGAGAGAGAGAGAGAGAGAGAGAGTGAGGGATAGTGTGAGTGTGTGAAGCAGAAGTTATGATGAAGATTAACTCATTAGCTGATAAAAATTTCCTTGAGGTTAAAAATGATTTACTAGACTAGGGAGGGAAGGAGTGAGAGGGGAAAGGAAGGGGGAGAGGGAAGGGGGAAATAACCACCAACACCACCACCACCATTCTGACTACAACTACAACTACTACCACCACCATTCCAACTACTACTACCACCACCATTCTACCTACAACTACCACTACCACCATTCCAACTACCACCACTACCTCCACTACTACCATCGGACATTAACCTTTTGTTTCTCTCGTCACAGGTAATGGTCGATGCTTAGTATGACACACACACACACACACACACACACACACACTTATTTTACGTGCAGGTGTGTACACAGGTGTTCAATTTTCTGTACTCTCTCTCTCACACACACACACACACACACACACACACACACACACACACACACACACACACACACACACACACACACACACACACACACACACATACATACACACATACATACATACACACACAATTGTCACAGGACGTAAACAGATCATTGTGTGTGATTTTCCTCCTTCCCTTCCCCTTCCCCTTCTTCCCCTTCCCCCTTTTTCCCTCTCCTTTCCCCTTAGGTCTACCCTCTCTTTCATCCCCTTTTTCCATTCCTTCCATTTCCCCTTCGTTAACTTCTCTTCCCATTTTCCTATCTCCCCCATTTCCCTTCTCTTTCATTCCCTTTTTTCCTTCTCTTTCATTCCCCATTTCCCTTCTCTTCCCTTCCCCTTATCTTCCTTTGCAGTTTCTCTCTCCTTTATATTATTTTCTCTCCCTTTCCCTCTCTTTCTCCTCTTATATATTTTTTTCTCCCTTTTCCTCTCTTCCTCCTCCTCCTTCTATTCCCTTTTCTCCTCCTCCTCCTCCTATTCCCTTTTCACGACCTTTGTTGTTGTGTGAGGAGGAACAGTAACTACACAGAAGTCTAATTAGGTAAATGGTGGGTGGAGGGAAGGTGTAGTTGGAAGGGAGGGACGGAAGGAGGGAGTGTGGGAGTGTGGAAGGAAGGAAGAGGAGTGTGGGAGTGTGGAAGGAAGGAAGAGGAGTGTGGGAGTGTGGAAGGAAGGGAGGGAGTGTGGAAGGGAAGGAGTGTGGGAGTGTGGAAGGGAGGGAGAGAGTGTGGGAGGGAGGGAGGAAGTGAGAGGAAAAATGAGGGAAGTAAAAGAGGTGTGATGAAGGAAGGAAGGAAGAGAGAGAGAGAGAATAATAAATAGGAGAGAAAGAGATAGAATGAAACGAGAGGAAAGTGAATAAAGAGAGAGTGAGAGAGACACACCATACATACATACATCTATGATTATACTATTTTATATCACCATAATTATAGTCATACACATTTGTCTCTACATCCTCGATAATAAAAATAAAAATAAAGTAGGGAGAAAGGGAGAGAAAACTGGGTTCGTGTTGTTTGTGTGATTGTGGTGAGATTGGAAAGGGAGGTCAGTGTGGGGGTGGACTGATCAGATATCAATGAATGTGGCTTTATAATAAATTACCAAAGCTTACCTTGCTGGAAATATGTAATCTCGTTGGTTGGCTGCAGCGAGTTACCCAGAGTTATATCCCTGTATCCTTCCCTCCAACACAATAAATTTATTTCTGGGTTCGTCCTGCTATATATGTATGATTATAGAGCATGCAATAAGGGTCAATTACCACACAAAATGCCAATTTTCTCTATTTATTAATAAATTCCAAGCCAACAAAATGAATAATTAAATTCAATCATAAAATAATCACACACACACACTTCCGTTCACGCTCCAATAGATAGCTATATACGTACGGTACTTACTCCTCGTCGCTCCTCTCCACACGTGCTTCCTCGGTCGCTCGTAGTACACGTGGACAGTAATATTACTTTACTTTAATATACTTATCACGAGCAAGCACTTCCCCTCGCACACACAGGAGACGGTAATTACGTTATCGTAATAGTAATGGAAATCAAGCAACCCAGTTGGTATATTTCAATGTCAATCACACTCGTCCCTTGTACACACACACACACTCGTAAATTCCTGCCAGCCCTCTCCTCACCTATAAAATGACACCTTACTGATTCTCGTCTAGCGAATGAATAGTGAGTTAATTAACAATAAGTCTTGTGAAAAAGTAATTAAACAATTTCGACGTTACGTTAAAACTATAGGCCCCTAGGCAAAGCAACGAGGGCTGGATACGAGGTGTGTTCTTCGTCCAGTGTGTATCTACCAACTAAATATATTTCTCAAAATCAGGACAAGGGTGGTGGGATAATTACCCTTTTTCTACCTGGCCAGTGACTCATGAAAGACTGTCCAATATCTACGTGTTCGTATGACCTAATCCTTGACTACGTTTACATATGTCACTCACACTTTAGTTATACATGCAAATCACTTTTCCCATAACATGCAACTGCTTGCAAATGATTCCCTTCCACTTCAAAATCAATTTTAATAAGTAATAGATGCCCCCATAGCATAATTATTAATGCAAAATTTGTAGCAATGACTCCAGACACGGGATGGAGTGAGTGGGTACTCGACCTCACCTGACCTGACCTTCCCTGTCTACCTGGGGATTAATAGCCCGCACCTATATTTCAAATTGCTCAACTCAATTCCTCTGTCTTTGTCTTCCTGACTGAGAAAAATACCACTGTTCCATGCCTTATAGAACATTCCCCACACGTGGTGTCCTTTTGTTAATATATATATAATATATAGCATCCTACTACTTACGTACGTTACGTTATGATCACGGATCAAACCGTGACATTCGCACACACAGAAGAGACATTGCTCTATGCAATGTTTAATAAAATAATGAAGTGGTAATGACGTCTTTGCATGTATAACTATTACAATAATAACTCACTCACACTTCACTCATTCTTGTATGTGTCATGACTTAATACCAGTTAAGTGTTTATTTTTGCCAATGAGTGAAAAACTCCTAACAGTTACTTTAACTTTAAAATCTAAGGAGAAACTCCGTGGCAAGAATAATTATACCTGGTAATGTCTAGTACCAATAGTACACATTTAAACAATATATAAGTGTGGTGTATGTAATACATTGTGTCATTGTTACATAATATGTAATAATAAAAATGCAAATAATTATTCTGGAGACCATCCAACTGCCATCAGTTCCTGTAAGGCAATATATATATTAATTAATCATCCAAGACTAGAGTCAGGGATAACCGCTGGAACCCAAGTCTTGGAAGACCCAATGCAATATCCAAACATCAGACCGAGGTGAACCCCAAATCTGAGTTTGGATAAAGGGTTTGTGCTCGTTGCACTCGGAAATAACAATAAAACGAGTAATTTGGATCCTAACTATAACCCATAATTAGTTACTCGCTCGATTTCCTCAGGCAACCGTGACATAAGGTCTGCCCCAACGCTAGCACTTCCCTTTAAACCACCGATGGTCCCCGTGAACACGTAACCCTTCATCCTTCTCACCCTGACGAGCTTCCGTCGTCTGCTGGGTATATCCTTCTCCACCCTCGGGAGTTTCCCCAGCAGCGCTAGCCGTAGCTGCCGTACCTACAGCTGGGTACTGTGGTTCACTATATGTATATGTAGCAGCAGCCGATCGCTGATAATAACCCTTATTACCACCGTGGTTATTATTATAACTCTTCCCGTTACTTCTCCCCTGGTAACGGTACTGACTTGACTGCTGAGAATAATAATTATTGCCTTGTTTCTTGGCGTGATTAAAGTGAGGATTAGGTTGTTGACGTACAACCTGACTCTGCTGCTGTGAATAATCATTATTACTCGTCTTATTATATGAACCAGCAGAGTCTTGGGAAGGCTTATTTAACTGAGTAATATTCTCACACGACTGAACCCGCGTGTGGTAACCGTATGCGGTAAAATGTGCATCCGACATTTCCACCATTTCCTTGAGGCAATTAATCTTATGGGTTTTGAGTTGAGCCGACAATTCTGGAGGACACGACTTCTCTAGTTGCGTGCGAAGCAACAAGTCCTTTATCCCCTCCAACGTCTTGGGTGTTTCGGCCTTATCTAACCACTGATCCAGGTGGCTAGCGAGACGTGCACTAAACTGTGCAACGGTCTCTTTATCTTGCAAGGAAGCACTCAAAAACTGCTTCCGTGCATCATCGACCGTTACCCCATATGCTTGTAACAGAGCTTTTTTCATACTCGCATAATTCCTGGTGTCAGGATCGAGTCGGTAGAGGATACTAAGGCTTTTACCATCGAACAGGTTAAGGAACTCTATTTTCTTCACATCGTCACTAAAGACGTATGTGTCTGCAAGCATCTCGAATCGCTCAATAAACGGTTCAATTTCATCTCCCTCTACATACTTCGCCAGTTGTAGTCTCGGGGTTACTGTAGTCGGGCTTGCAATACTGCTTTGACTACTATTCCCCTGTGCTTGCAGTTCCACCATTTTCTGTTCGTGTGCCCATCTTCCTCTTTCATGCTCTCTCTCTCTCTCTTCTGCCTCTCTCTGTTCCTTTTCAGCCTCTCTCTGTTCCTTTTCAGCCTCTCTCTGACTCAACCTTTCGAGCCTGTCATCCTCTTGACGACGCTCTACGTACTGTCGAATCTCGACTGTATCTGTATATCCCAAGCTTCGGGCTTCCTCCATTAACTCGGCTACGGTATACATATTAAAATATTTTCTATTGTTTCCTTTGCCTTAATTCCTGGACAACCGTAATCTATCTACTCGTGAAGGTGTGCGCGTGTGTGACTGGAATTAATACAAAGAGCAGGTCCCTGTTCGGGCGCCAATTATGTGGGGGTGGACTGATCAGATATCAATGAATGTGGCTTTATAATAAATTACCAAAGCTTACCTTGCTGGAAATATGTAATCTCGTTGGTTGGCTGCAGCGAGTTACCCAGAGTTATATCCCTGTATCCTTCCCTCCAACACAATAAATTTATTTCTGGGTTCGTCCTGCTATATATGTATGATTATAGAGCATGCAATAAGGGTCAATTACCACACAAAATGCCAATTTTCTCTATTTATTAATAAATTCCAAGCCAACAAAATGAATAATTAAATTCAATCATAAAATAATCACACACACACACTTCCGTTCACGCTCCAATAGATAGCTATATACGTACGGTACTTACTCCTCGTTGCTCCTCTCCACACGTGCTTCCTCGGTCGCTCGTAGTACACGTGGACAGTAATATTACTTTACTTTAATATACTTATCACGAGCAAGCACTTCCCCTCGCACACACAGGAGACGGTAATTACGTTATCGTAATAGTAATGGAAATCAAGCAACCCAGTTGGTATATTTCAATGTCAATCACACTCGTCCCTTGTACACACACACACACTCGTAAATTCCTGCCAGCCCTCTCCTCACCTATAAAATGACACCTTACTGATTCTCGTCTAGCGAATGAATAGTGAGTTAATTAACAATAAGTCTTGTGAAAAAGTAATTAAACAATTTCGACGTTACGTTAAAACTATAGGCCCCTAGGCAAAGCAACGAGGGCTGGATACGAGGTGTGTTCTTCGTCCAGTGTGTATCTACCAACTAAATATATTTCTCAAAATCAGGACAAGGGTGGTGGGATAATTACCCTTTTTCTACCTGGCCAGTGACTCATGAAAGACTGTCCAATATCTACGTGTTCGTATGACCTAATCCTTGACTACGTTTACATATGTCACTCACACTTTAGTTATACATGCAAATCACTTTTCCCATAACATGCAACTGCTTGCAAATGATTCCCTTCCACTTCAAAATCAATTTTAATAAGTAATAGATGCCCCCATAGCATAATTATTAATGCAAAATTTGTAGCAATGACTCCAGACACGGGATGGAGTGAGTGGGTACTCGACCTCACCTGACCTGACCTTCCCTGTCTACCTGGGGATTAATAGCCCGCACCTATATTTCAAATTGCTCAACTCAATTCCTCTGTCTTTGTCTTCCTGACTGAGAAAAATACCACTGTTCCATGCCTTATAGAACATTCCCCACACGTGGTGTCCTTTTGTTAATATATATATAATATATAGCATCCTACTACTTACGTACGTTACGTTATGATCACGGATCAAACCGTGACAGTCAGGAAGGTACGAATGGAGGGGAGGAAGGAAGGAAGGAGGGAGGGGATATAGGAAGGGAAGAGTGAGGGAAGGAAGAGGGAGGGAGGGGATATAGGAAGAAAGGAAGGGCAAAATTTGATAAAGGAAAGGAGATTGATATGGAGAAGAGGGATGTATAAGGAAAGGG
>JAWZYT010001326.1:162500-385000 GCA_034508575.1 Petrolisthes manimaculis | reverse complement strand
GTATGTATGTATGTATGTATGTATGTATGTATGTATGTATGTCAGAGGGAGTAGTTCGTTGAAATATATCCGACTTTTTTTTAACTGTGTGTATAATTATTTGTATGCCTGTGTGTTAGTGTGTGTGTGTGAGAGAGAAAGAGAGAGACTGAGACAGAGAGAGTACTGTGTGTGTGTGTGCGCGCCACCTGATACTCAACCACATGCATTTATCCTAGTATTATCATACACACACACACAGAAGTGAAGGAGTTACAAGGAAAAGAAGTACCCTAGGAGACCTTACGATCCATACAAAGAGGGTACCTGTGGGTTTTATTTGTGCAAGTATGTGACCGTCCTCGAATGTGTCATGTGAAACCATCAAGGAACACTCACACAACGGCTTAAACACCTAGACGGTGGTTTAAGACTTTGTCTAATCTGGACTTGAACTGATCCACAGAGTTGCTGTTGACTACATCAGCAAGAAGCGCGTTCCAAGTACCGCAGATGCTGTATGTAAAGAATTTACCACATCGATCACGGTTGTATCGCTTCAGTTCAAGTTTGTAGCCATGATTCCTGGTTGTGCCCTCACTGAGTTGGAAAATGTCCTTGTAGTCTACATTGTCAAAACCTTGTAGTATTTTAAACACTTCGATAAGCTGACCACGCAGTCTCCGAGTTTCCAAAGAGAACAGGTTGAGTTCTACCAACCGATCTTAATAGCTCTTGTATCTAAGAGAGGGTATAAGTTTGGTTGCCCTTGCTTGCACTCGTTCCAATCTCGTAATATCCTTTCGATAAGGACTCCAAAACTGGACTGCATACTCCAGTTGCGGTCGGACAAGAGAACTATCTCCTTGTTTCGGTATGCAAACTGTCACTTTATGTACGCTAACATCCTTTGGGCTTTCTTCTCCGCCTCAATACACTGCTTTGAGAACTTGAGTATAGTAGAGAGAAACAAGCAGGACAGTATACAGAGTTGCTCATCAATATACAGAACCCAATGTTGTAAATCTGTGAGACGTGACTAGGGTACTGTTATAGTCTCTCTCTCTCTCTCTCTCTCTCTCTCTCTCTCTCTCTCTCTCTCTCTCACGAACATCACATATTCTCTCTCTCTCTCAGGCAAGTTGGGAGGACTCCAGGAAAAGTTTACCCCCAACACATCATCTGAGACCAACACACACACAACACACACACACACACACACACAGAACACAACACACACACACACAGAACACAACACACAGAACACAACACACACACACACACACACAACACAACACAACACAACACAACACACACATACAACACAACACACACACACACAATACATTATCACGACAGTACAATATATACAGCATTTAATAATATCATACTCCAGCCAATTATACACCAGCCATTAACATACAACACACACACACACACACACACACACACACACACACACACACACACACACACACACACACACACACACACACACCAATTATTATATCAACGCTATTAAGCCTAACATGAAGCTTGTTGGACATAATTATATATCCTGCATATTATAGTTTGTAATTCATTCATTCATTCACACAGAGAGAGAGAGAGAGAGAGAGAGAGAGAGAGAGAGAGAGAGAGAGAGAGAGAGAGAGAGAGAGAGAGGCTGGCTAGTCACAGAAACAACCGGGAAACAACAACAACAACAACAACAACTACAACAACAATAACAACAACGCAACACAACACTATAATTTGTTCATCAAAGCACACAAGGGGAGAAGGGTAGTAAGGGAAGGAGGAAGTTTGTGAGAGAGAGAGAGAGAGAGAGAGAGAGAGAGAGAGAGAGAGAGAGAGAGAGAGAGAGAGAGAGAGAGAAGGACAGAGAGAGAGAGAGAAGGGCAGAGAGAAAGAGAAGGAAGGAAGGAATGTGTTTGTAGGCCTAATGTTATACCGGTACTCTATGTCAAGGACGAGGCAAGGAGGCAAAACAAAACAGATGGGGGAAGTTCAACCTGTGTGTGTGTGTTGATTCATAAATGATGAGGGAGGTCCATGTATGTGTGTGTGTGTTTTATAAAGGGAGGAAATAACAGAGAACATTTAGAATTAAGGGAAAGTACCGTAGCCTAATGAGAATAGGAAGGAGGAAGGTAGGAAAGAAATAGTGAGAGAGAAAAGAACAGGCACTGATGAAACTTATACACCTTATAATAATAATAATAATAATAATAATAATAATAATAATAATAATAACAATAATTATCATATCACTACTACTAGGTTACTACCAATAATAGGACTAACGAAAATAATAATAATAACAATAATAATAAGTATAATAATAATAATAAGTATAAAAATATAATAATGATAATAATAAAGATGAATAGAGGTGTAATCAGTTCAATTATTATACATCTGAGAGAGAGAGAGAGAGAGAGAGAGAGAGAGAGAGAGAGAGAGAGAGTGTGTGTGTAGTGTGAGGGATCAATGAATAGGGTGACAGTAGAGATGTGACTACCCCCCCAGCCCACCCCAGCCCACCCCCATCACTCTATTACTCTCACTCTGTCTGTATGTCTGTCTGTATATAAATTTTTATTATGCTTATAAGGGGAGATTTTTTTTTTTTTTTATATAAATTTGGAGTAACTGATTCCTCCAAACTATTCCAAGCAACAGGGTACCATTATTTCTCTTAAGGGGGTGCGGGAATAGGGGGACAGGCTTGGGGGGGGAGACTGGGGGAATAGGCTTGGGGAGGGGGGGGTTAGGGGGCTGCTGGAATAAATAGGGGACAGGTTTTCTACTCCCCCCACCAAGCCTGTACCCCGTTATTCCCCCAGTCCCCCCCCCAAGCCTGTCCCCTATTCCCGCACCCCCTTAATCTGGTCCCGTTTCCTGCAGTTAAGTTTCGTCAGAGCAACTTCACATGTCTATTCATTTCTCTCTCTCTCTCTCTCTCTCTCTCTCTCTCTCTCTCTCTCTCTCTCTCTCTCTCTCTCTCTATTTTTTTACGATTCCCCTTCCCCCTCCTCCCCCCCCAAGCCCCCCCCCTCCCCCCCACCACACTCGGACGTTGGCTATCACTGAACGAGAGACTGAAAGATTTATGAAGCATTTACAGATTACAGTTGCCACCCTTTTACGGTACCCTTCTCTCTCTCTCTTTCTCTTTCTTTCTCTCTTTTTCTCTTTTTTTTCTATCTTTCTCTTTTTTTTCTCTTTCTCTCTCTCTCTATATATATATATATACGAGTATGTCTGTTTATCTCTGCATAAGCGAATTTCTCTCCCTCTCTCTCTCTCCATCTCTCTCTCTCTCTCTCCATCTCTCTCTCTCTCTCTCCATCTCTCTCTTTCTCTCTCTCTTTCTCTCTCTCTTTCTCTTTCTCTCTTTCTCTCTCTCTCTCTCTCTCTCTCTCCCAGGTTTTAGGTCTTTATTCCCCTAATTAGTTCCCTGATTCCACCATTACGGAGTTCAATTAAACACAATGATGACCTGAAAACTTTGACTAGGCTGGATTTGGAGAGAGAGAGAGAGAGAGAGAGAGAGAGAGAGAGAGAGAGAATGAGAATGAGAATGAGAGAGAGTACTGATTCTCTCTATCTCTATATCTATCTATCTATTTATCTATCTATCTATCTATTAATCTCTATCTATCTATCTATCTCTATCTCTTTCTTTCTGTTTTTTTTGTGAGTGAGAGAAGATTGTGTGTGTGTGTGTGTGTGTGTATAAGGGGGGGGGGGTTAGTTGTTACTCACCTGTGCACACTAATTAATGAACCTTACCTGGCTCTCATTACCTGCCCTGGGATCTCTTGGGGGAGGAGGGGGGGGAGAGATAATAAAGAAGGAAAGATGATAGAACCGAGAAGCACACACACACACACACTCTCTCTCTCTCTCTCACTCTCTCTCTCTCTCTCTCTCTCTCTCCACAAGGTTCTGACTCCTGACTTTATTTACTGTACGGCTCAGGCCTGAGGGAGTGGAGGGTGGGGAGAGAGCCTTCTACTTTGCTATCCTTATCTACGACTATCACTGTGGAGAAATTCATTTTCCACTAGTAACATTCTAATCAGATTACCCCGTGTGTACCGTAAGGTCTGTTGTGGTCTGTGATTCTATGGAACTATGTAACTCTCGTTCCCTCACTCACTCATACACACACATACACACGCAGAGAGAGAGAGAGAGAGAGAGAGAAAGAGAGAGTATACCCAAGAGATAAAGCTGGATAAATGAGAGAAGTTGAAAGATAAGGGAGTGAAAAAAGGGAAGAGGAGAAGAAGGGAAATGAAAGCGAAGGAAGAATTGGCAGAGGTGGAGAGAAAAGGAGAGGGAAGAAAGAGAGAGAGAGAGAAAAGGAGAGGGAAGAAAGAGAGAAAACAAAGATAAGGAAAGAGACAAAGAGGGAAGGAGAGATGAAAGAAGGGAGAAAGACAGAAGAGAAAGAGGAAAAGAGAAAGGAAGACAACGAGGAAAGAAAAGAGAGAAAAGAGGGAATAAAGAAAGGAAGGAAGGAGAGAGAGAGAAGTAAGTGACAGTTGTGAGAGGGAAGGGGGAGGGGAAGGGAGAGGGTGGGGAAGGGAAAGTAAACAGGCCATATAGGAGGTGAGGAAAGTGACGCAGTTTCTCTCTCTCTCTCTCTCTCTCTCTCTCTCTCTCTCTCTCTCTCTTCCTTCTCCATTTTCCTTCTTTTCCTATTTTCCCTCCACTTTCCATCCCTTCCCTCTCCCTCCCCCTTCCCTCTCCCTCCCCCTTCCCTCTCCATTTTCCCTCCCCTTTCCATTTTCCCTCCCCTTTCCATTTTCCCTCCCCTTTCCATTTTCCCTCCCCTTTCCACTTTCCATCTCTCCTCTTCCATTTGGGCCTTGGTGTCGATGAGAGTGTAGAATTGTCAAGTAGGTCTCATAAAAGCTTTTTTTTTTTCCCCCACACAAAGCCACTTTAGGTGAAATGCACAAACCTTTTAAAAAACTCACACACGATTCTGGTGAGGTGCTTGAACACTCTACACATACACACATGCAGTCATATACACACACACATACACACACACACATACACACACACACACCAATACACACACACACACACACCAATACACACACACACACACCAATACACACACACACACTGCTACATACACTCACTGACTACACACACACACACACCAATACACACACTAACTACACACAGAAAAAAGGCATTCGTGTTATTATGAATGTTATTGTGAATTTAAGTGTGTGTGTGTGTGTTGCTTTGATATAAGAGATGATATCAATAACCAATGTATGTACTGCACCTCACTCTGTAATGTAATGTATATATATATTGTTATGTGTATGTCATTACTGGGGAAAATAATATAATAATAGTATCGTGCATCAATACAGACCGATCATTTTTTTTAGGGGAGGTTATTTTGTTGTGTTGGTAAATTCCCGCACCCCCCTAATGTCACCAGTCTACATATATATATATCATGATAAAAAATTCTCATCAGCTTACAAATTTAATTATAGTTTCGACTGCATTTTTTTTTTCATTGGGCTGTCGTAAATCAGATTAATTTTTGTAAACTTGTCTTTCGTTTTTTCTCTTTTGAAGTGAACAAAATTGGTGGGAGTCTTTTTTTAGTCTTGTGTCAGGCCGAGAGATGTCAGTGTGTATGTATGTTTGTATGTATGTATGTATGTATGTATGTATGTATGTATGTATGTATGTATGTTTGATATAGAGATAATGGTGAAGGACCCTGTGTTTGTGTATGATCATTGGAGGCTTCTGATTCCTCCAGACCATGCCACGAAACAAGCTCCTTCCATAATAATTATAGGCTATATAGGCGTGTTTGTTTGTGTTTCGTAGCAATTAATATGTGAAAAATTCGTTTATATCCAATTTTCTGACTACCGTATGTACATCACAGGGTCACTCAAGGGAAGAAAGTAGTAAGTAAAAAGAGTAACGCACACACGCGCACACACACACACACACGCACACACACACACACACACGCACACACACACACACACACACACACACACACACACACACGAGCAAAGCAAGGAGTAGAAAGGTTGACTAAAAAAAGAGAACGAGGTGAGAGGCAGGGAGTAAGGGAGGGAGGGGGACAGGGAGGGAGGCAGGGAGGGAGGCAGGGAGGGGGACAGGGAGTGGGGCAGGGAGGGAGGCAGGGAGGGGGACACTTGAGGGTCGGAATTTGCATCTTATTGGGAGAGTTGAGTGTCCTATTACGACTGTGTGAGGAGACAGGTAGGAGGTCTGTGTGGATGGATGTGATGGTGGGGAAGAAAGGAGGGAAGGAGGGTGACGAAAGAAGAATGGTGAAGAAAGAAAGGAAGGAGGGAAAATGGGAGAATGGAAGGAGGGAGAGAAGGTGAAGAAGAGAGAATGAGAGAATGGAGGGAAGGAGGGAGAGAAGGTGAAGAAGAGAGAATGAGAGAGAGAGAGAGAGAGAGAGAGAGAGAGAGAGAGAGAGAGAGAGAGAGAGAGAGAATGGAGGTAATTTAATTTGAAACTAGGAGATTGTGTTGTTTCAGTCCCTTGTTCTTCCATTCTCTCTCTCTCTCTCTCTCTCTCTCTCTCTCATATACATGGTAATCACTAGTTTAGTCATAATTTTTTTCTTCTCTTTCTTCCCTTTTCTTTCCCTAATCTCCCTTCCTTTCTTCTGTCATTCCTTTCTTCTGTCATTCCTTTCTTCCCTCATTCCTTTCTTCCCTCATTCCTTTCTTCCCTCATTCCTTTCTTCTCTCATTCCTTTCTTCTCTCATTCCTTTCTTCTCTCATTCCTTTCTTCTCTCATTCCTTTCTTCCTTCCCTTTCTCCTTCCCTTTCTCCTTCCCTTTCTCCTTCCCTTTCTCCTTCCCTTTCTCCTTCCCCATCTCCTTCCCCTTCTCCTTCCCTTTCTCCTTCCCTTTCTCCTTCCCTCCCTCCTTCCCTCCCTCCTTCCCCACATGCCTGCCTTGTAATATAACGTATAATTGAGTAGAATCCTTCCCACCCATTAGTACAACATGTTACACACACACACACACACACACACACACACACACACACACACACACCCTAAACATTCACTCTTATATACGTAATATAAGATAACGTTTACTGAGATGATGTTGTTGTATATATCTTGGTATCACATATTTTATTTATTTCCCCTGGAGACTTCGTTAGTTCTGCTATAGTAAGTCAGTTGTGTATAGCCTAGTGGAGGAGGGTACAGTAGGGCAGTGGCAGTGTGTAGGTAGGATTGTAGGTAGGTAGGTAGGTTAGTTAGTTGGTAGGTAGTGAAATGTGGGTATCAGGGCCCCTCGACTTTTTTTTTGTTATTGTTTTCAGTCTCTTGGCCTTGGCATTTTGGTAGCCATTTTAAACAGCAGCTGTAAACCAAACAAAAACGAGTAAGAGATTAATTAAACACACACACACACACACACACACACACACACACTCTTAGTATGCGTTGAGTATGCAGGATATAATTTGACTTTTCTTCCCCTTTTGGCTTCCTACAATACCATTTTGCTTTGATAGGCCCGAATGGTTCTTCCGTTAATTAATGTTTTTTTTTTATTACTATTATTATTTACTCATAAAACCATTTTGCTTTGATAGGCCAGAATGTTTTTTTTGTTATAATTATTTACTCATATAACATTTTGTTTTGATAGGCCCGAATGGTTGTTCCGTTAATTAATGTTGTTGTTTTTCTCTCTCGCCTGTACAGATTTTCGATGACGTGTATTTGTTGCGTCATCGTCGATTGGCTCGTCGTTCAGCAGACCCAGCACACACACACCATCAAAAACTTATTACAGAACATAATGTAAGTTTTATACTGGTGTTGTTTCTCTCTCTCTCTTTCTCTCTCTCTCTCTCTCTCTCTCTAGTTTTAAATGAATAATGTAGGTTAAAGTGAAGTATGTAATTGTGTTAAGAAGTAATATGTTTGATAAGATTTAAAGGAATAATCTAGGATAAAGTGAATAAAGGAACTATTTAGGTTAAAGTGAAGTACTGTATGTAATTATATAAAGAAGTAATAAGTTTGATAAGTTTAAATGAATAATATAGGTTAAAGTGAAGTATGTAATTATATGAAAAAATGATGAGTTTTAAAGGAATAATGTAGGTTAAGAAGTAATAAGTTTGATAATTATACTGTTGACGTTTAATTAATAACCTTTTTGGCATGGTGACAGGTTCGATGGGCAGAGCAGCAGGTGGTCAAGAGAAGAGTGAAGAGAGATATTTTCCCTAAGGTGCCCTTCTACCCCTTCTCTCATCACCTCAATGACCCCAAGTGGCCTCAGATGTGGTACCTGGTGAGTAGAACAGAGTAGTACAGTTGTGAACAAGATAAAGAAAGGGATAAGGCAATCCTGAGGCCACGGGAAACAGCTAGATTAATTTTATTTGCCGTTGGGAAAGCTGGTGTATACTGTATTTGGTAGTGAGGAGGATTGGTTTGGTTGTGGAAAGAAATGGGTAAGGTAATCGTGAGGCCAAGAAAAACAGCTGGATTCATTTTATTTGCTGTTGGGAAAGATTGTATAATTATGATACTGAGGAGGATTGATTTGGTTTGGTTGTGGTAATTATTGAACGAGTGGTCAGTGTGACTTTTAATTAAGGGGATAGTATGTACAGTACACTGTTGGTAAATCTGGAGCATAGGATTTCTCCAAACTATAATTCCAATCAACAGAATACTGTACCATTATTTTTGTTCATCTGGTCCTGTTTTTTTCAGTTGGAAAGGTAGAAACTTCTAAGATAATGTATAAACTTCTAAGACAATTTAGAAACTTCTAAGATAATGTAGAAACTTCTAAGATAATGTATAAACTTCTAAGATAATGTATCAGTTAGATAATGTATGTAATGGTAGGTAGACAGATGGGAAAAATATGGGAAAGGAGGATTCATAAGTTTTTCGTTTGTCCAGAACCGTGGTGGGTCACTGGACATGAACGTGGAGGCAGCGTGGGCAGAGGGGGTGACTGGGAAGGGAGTCGTCGTCACTATATTGGATGATGGACTCGAGAAGGATCACCCGGACCTCATCAAAAACTATGTTAGTACTGTATTTGTGTTGCTATTATTTTTATTTTTATTATTTTTTTTATTAGTATTATTGTTATTTTTATTGTTAGTATTATTAGTATTGTTATTATTAGTATTGTTTATTATTAGTATTGTTTATTATTAGTATTGTTTATTATTAGTATTGTTTATTATTAGTATTTTTATTAGTACAATATTATTATTACAGTATTATTATTACTATATTAGATTTGCAGCTGAAATGCTATAAATGAATTAAAAATATTGGGTACACATCTCAAAAATGTATAAATCATATAGTGGCTGAAAATGCTAATTAGCTGCTGGTTTAAATTTTACTTGTTAGTTTAGACAGTGAAGAAATATTTATCAGTGGAAAATCATTGACTTACGCCTGTACCACACTATTTCTCAAGTTACGTATAATATCACTCTTTCATCTCCTCTGTATACACACACACACACACACATAGGATCCCAACGCCTCCTATGACGTCAACAGCCACGACCCTGACCCCATGCCACGGTATGACCTGGTGGACTCCAACAGACATGGTACTAGATGTGCCGGGGAAGTGGCCGCTGACTCTAACAACTCCATCTGTGCTGTGGGTGTTGCTTATGAGGCATCCGTTGGAGGTATAGTATAGTACAGTATTTGATTATTTATGTTTGGCAGAGCAGGATGGTTGGAACACACACTCTATGTGATATCATTACTTGATTCTTGTACTGCATTTCTTTAGTCATGCAGATTTGATTTTCACTCATTATTTTTAAATTCTTACTTCATTCACTTGCTCTTTAACATGCTCATATGTAAGGTGATGAAAAAGAGACTGTATTATGCAGTAACATTAATTGTTAGTCGGATCTCTGGAATGAGGCCGAACAGCCAACCCAATAGTAATGCAGTTCTGTAATGTGAAGAGTGTTACAGTTTATTGTTAACAATCCCAGTTCACCCTTGAAAGCTTTAAAGACAGTAAGTACAGTATACAGTACCAGGATATACAGTACTTACATATTTTATACAGGTGTAAGAATGTTGGATGGTGATGTGACAGATGCAGTAGAGGCAAGATCCTTGGCACTTAACCCACAACACATAGATATTTACTCTGCCTCTTGGGGACCTGATGATGATGGCAAGACTGTTGATGGGCCTGGACAGTTGGCTACACGGGCATTTGTTGAAGGCATCAGGAATGTGAGTGGCAATGGAAGCTGCAGGGTTTTTATTTTTATCGTATGCCGGTGTGAAAGAATGTGTCGGGTAATTCTTTGGTTTATACTACCATTAGTGATGTTTTTCCAATCAATAGATTTATTTATCCACTTCTGCCCTTACCAGGGTCGAGGAGGGAAGGGATCTATTTTCGTGTGGGCGTCTGGTAATGGTGGACGTGATGAAGACAACTGTAACTGTGATGGCTACACCAACTCTATATGGACACTCAGCATATCTTCTGCCACAGGTCAGTTTTATAGTCTCATGTTCAAGTTGATGCCATGAACTATTTACTAAGAGTTGCTTGGTTTTCCATTATCTGTAAATAACCACTAAATATGTTTCTTATTGACAGAAGAGGTAAGGAACATTGGGTGTTTTCAGTATTACAGTATTGTTTTCACCTTAATTGTTGTTGTCTGAGTCTAGACTGGTAACCTATAGGTCGGGAGATGGATTCCTCTCAGGTGAGGGCCTGAGAATATTTACTCTTCCAATCTGAGTTTGAAGCACTAACTATAAGGCCACTAAACATCGTAAAACACTCTCGCAATCCAGGTTCTTGATCACTTCCCACAGAGAAAGGTCGTGTTCCGTGGTACTCTGAGGCTTGCAGCTCAACATTGGCCACCACCTACAGTTCTGGATCCTTGGGTGAACGTCAAATTGTAACCACAGACCTCCACCACTCCTGCACCACCTCACACACTGGTACCTCTGCCTCTGCACCTCTTGCTGCAGGCATCTGTGCTCTTGCTTTACAGGTATGATGAGAATGTAACATGTCACTGAATACAGTATACTATAGAGTGAGTTTAACAATGGTATATAACATGTACACAATGTGTTGTCTAAGTATTTTGACTGAAAATGGATATAATTCTAGACCTCTCATAATGTTTGTTCATTTCACAATACAGCCCTGAGTGAGGTAGCCTAATACAGTATGAGGCATGGATGTTGCCTAAAAATAATATAATGTATACCCAATATGTCTCGCCCCTAATAATATTTGTTGTGGTATTGGAAAAGGTGAACCAAAATATGACCTGGCGTGACATGCAACACATTGTGGTCAGGACAGCACGCCCAGAAAATCTTGAGGCTCCTGACTGGCAGGTTAATGGTGTTGGTCGTCATGTATCACACAGGTGAGGAATGTACATTAAAGACAGCTTGTACTCTAAATATATCTTGGTTATATTTTGCAACTGATGTCCAGACTAAGATGAGAATATTAATAACTTTCAAACTTGTGCTGGTAAAGTATTGTAGTATTGTAGTATTAAAACAATGTTCTCATGCCATTATTATGTGTTGCTTCTTATGGTACAGGTTTGGTTATGGTCTTATGGATTCATATGGTATGGTGAAGTTGGCTCGTAACTGGACGAGTGTACCTGCCCAACGGAAGTGTGAAGTCACAGCTCCACACATTGAAAAGTGAGTGATTCATCCTCTTGTTTTACTCTGACAATTCTCATGTCATCTTTACTCTGACTAATTTGAGAACAATGGAAGAGAACTATCCCAATGCCAACCACAGTCCTATATAATGACACTTGATGAAATATACTGTATATGACAGAGGATGTATGGAATATGTGAACGCTTCTCAAAAATATTAATACTATTGCTGTTTATTTCTACTTATGTTGGACGACTGTTTCACATTTACAATGTTAGGGAATTTTGTATATAAGGTACCGTACTGATATTGTTGTTGTTTGGTGGTTAATGGGAATAGTATTCTTGAGACTCATCCTAGAGTATGTGTATACTGTAGTAACATAGGAAGTGTAGAATGCAACTCAGTCAACTAGAGAAATCAGAGGCATTATCAGCTATAAGGCCTTAAGAATGACCACTATAATATTGTCTATAATTACACTACTACATATACTACATACAGTATATAAGCTAAACTTTTTCTTAATCCATGTTTGTTTCAGACTGATCCCACAGAAGAGTTTTGTGTCTCTGGAGTTGGATGTAGTGGACTGTCCAGGAGTCAACTTTCTTGAACACGTGCAGGCCAAGGTTTGTACAAATTATATTACAGACTTCACAACTAATGTATTAAAGAATTAATGAATCAATCAGTACATATATACATACAGTACACATTCTTTACATATGTGCTTAAGGAAAAGAGTAAATAAATAGATGTATGATGGTATGAGTATGTATTATGTTTGTTTTGAATTACAGGTGTCATTGACTGCTGACCGTCGAGGTGATATAGAGATCTACTTGGCTTCCCCTGCTGGTACCAAGTCAACCCTCTTGGCTCAGCGTCCTCATGACAACTCACGTGCTGGCTTCCATGTCAGTACAGTATACACAAAGTCATCAGTATAATATGTCATCTTTTTGTACAACTTAATGTATATACAGGAGATAGAAATACAGTACATTGAATATTTTTACATTGATAACCATGTTTAGAATAACCCATATTACAAGCAGCAGATGTTTTAATGTACTGAATTGTAATTACATTCATTCCTATTTAGAAAGTACCCAAGAAGGAGTGTAATATTGTACCTCTTCTTATAATTATCATGTGTTGGTTATAACATGGGTTATTTATCATCTTATGTCGTATATTGGTAATAACACTGTGCTTATGTCATGTGCTGCTAATATCATGTGTTGATTATGATATGGGTTATTATCTTATATCATATATTGGTATTGATGACACTGTGAACCTACATAGAGTTTATTGACAGTCTTGGCCGTTCCTGACCGTACATATGTGGGGAGAGCGACCGTTAGGCAAGTGGACCCTAGAGATACACAATGATGGTCGCTTCTTCTCCACGGGTAAGTTTCAGTCCACTCCTTCCTACTCCACTTGTTAATAACTCACCGTCACTCTAGTCTAGGCAGATGGTGGTGAGATTAATAACAGACAGGGAAGTGTTACATATTCCTGTGTTAGTGACGCTAATGCTCGGTGATTGTTTTCAGCTGAGGATATTTTGTGCATTGATTGGTTTTATGGGAATTTGTACTCTTAAAGAGACAGCATTAATCATTCTTTGGTCTATTAATAGGATTGTATATGTGGTAAAGTTGGTGGTGGAGTACTTTCCCGTGATTAAGTGCATTGTCATGAGCTTCCAATTACTGAGTGAAGGGAGTAAGATATTGTTGAAGTTGAAAGCAGTGGATTCCATCACATTGTGTTTAGATACATACTACAGTACTGTACAGTATTGTACCTCGGTTGTTGCACAGGATATACTGTAGGTAAAAATTGTTACCCTTCAGTTAACTGCCAGTATGTTAACCCTATAATATAATAGACTTTTTAACCCTGAGTGACTACAAACATTATTTTGGAAGGTGGAAATGGATATCATTGTTGAAACCAGGCTACACCAACAACAGAAGATAGATGGTAGATTTTCTCTAGGATGTTTTTCTCTAGGATGCCGAACTTAAGGAGTCATAAAACATTAAACATAATTGATGTCATCAGTTGTCATCACCCACCTGCCAAAGTGACTATTGTTCAGGTTGGACACGAGTCGGATTTTGTTCATATGGCAATGACGGTATAATTTGTATCAATAAGAAAGTGCAATATATAAATATTTAGATAGTACAGTATGTTAAAAAATGAGAGGTTAAATTTGACTCTATACCAGTAAGCCCACCATGATTCTAACAGTGTAATGTTTTGGCTTTATAAACAGTCACACTTCATTATTAATAATTAGCAGCATAAATATAATACAGTATAGCCTGAATGGTTTTGGTGTGTGTGGTGTGTGGTTAATATCTCGGGTTAACCTCGTTACATTTACTCTTCCATAAAATTTTGCCTGATATTATTTCACTGCATGGTCACGTCTTGTGCAGAACATGTAGTGGTTTATTATGATCACCACTTTTCACCTTAGTCTACTTTTGATGCACAGATTCAACAGACTACACCTCCATTCATTGTTCTGTAGTGGTTCTTACACACACACACATACATATAATTATTATACAGCAGTGCCAAGATGTAATATATATTATATCATACCAGGTATGTTTTCAGACTACTGTAAGGAACAAATGAAACCTTAATGGAAACACTTATCATTCTACTGTTGAATTCCTTTACTTAATAAACACAGTACAATATACATTACTGTATTGTAATACTGTAGATGTAGGTTACTTCAGCTGTACTGTGACAGAACTTTGCCTCTATACATAAGCCAAGTACAGTAATAGAGTGCTGTACTATACAGTACTGTAATATCACCAGATGAGTATAAATAGTTTTCTTGCTTATATATTCTGCTCAGCCTTTTGCTATTTTTGGTGTGAAGTGATGAGTGTGTTGTACAGTACAGGAATTCCTTAACTCTGGTGATGGTGATGTTGGGGTTTAACATTGGAAGCAAGTTTGTATGTGTGTGTTTGAACATCTAGAGGTTTAATTAACATGGGTGTCTGAGCATTTGGGACGGTAGTTTACAGTCTGTTTTTTCTTACTGGTGGTTTGTGGTCATGCTCCTTGGGATTTTTATACTCCTATACAGGAGCTTATAGCACTGTTATGTTTAAAACAAATCCATACATAAGTATACTGTAGTAAAATATATACAGTATTATACCCTTGAACAGAGGGACATTTCCCTTGGTATGAAATCATCTGTTTTTAACCCATATTCAATACAGTACATGGAGAAGTCACCATTTGCATTTTAAAAGACCAAATTATGAAAATAAAATGAACTACATTGGAATGGAGCAAGGATTATTTTCCATATACTGTACAGTACATTACTGTCAGATAAAGGAAACAGACTGTAATACAGTTTGGCTAGTGATACTAACCTTATAGATTAGCTAATATGCACTACCCCCCCTCCCTCCTATCCATCCATCTATCCCCTCATCCTTTCCACTGGTGGTGTCGGTGCCGCTGATGTGGTCGGTGGTGTGACGTTGTAATCCTCACCTCGCCTCACAGCAGTCACGCTCTTGGAGGAGTGGTGCCTCATCTTTTATGGCACCAAAACTAACCCAGACAAGTGGCAAGCCAGGGGGGGGCGGAGAGACAGAGGTGGGGGCGGTGGGGGAAGCAGTGGGGTGGCAGTAGCTGGTGGTGGTGGTAATGGTGGTGGTGGTGGTGTGGTGACTGATGGTGGTGGTGGTGGTGGAGGAATGTCTAGGGGTACTACCATGATGGGGTCAAGTGGTGGTGGCGGTGGTGGTGGTGGTGGCAGAGGAAAAGGACATGTGGTAGTTTATCAACGAGTAAACCCAACCACTACAACCACTACTACTACTACTACTACAACAACCACAACCACCACCACCCATCCACCTTGGCACTATCATCGCCACCACCAACAGCAGTACTATCCCACCCGCCCCAGTAGCCCCTTGTACCCAGCCCCACCCCAGTACCCCCAATCCCAGTACCCTCCCTACAACAACAACAACAACAACAAGAACAAGCCCCCCCCAGTCCGCCCACCATATCATCGTGACAACTCTCATCATAAGGGTAACTAACTCACTCATCCCTGGGAACTCCCTTCACTGTAAAAACTTAGTTGGCTGCCTGTGCATGTTGCTCATGTTAACATATAGTGGCTTATGTATGAATGCTTCAATGTATAATCATGAACCATAATTTTTGGCATCCCAACGGAAAGTCTCTTTTACGTACTGAAGACGAAATTTTGTTTGCTTAATTTGTCAAGGTGATCGAAGGTAAAAATAAGCAATTGGTGAGAAAAAGATGGTTGACGTGACAGTATCTACACCCAAGGTGAAATGGAAATTATGGTTCATGTCTTGATAGCTGCAATTCAACATTATTAGCCAGGCCTTGTTAGCTTTTAAATCATCTAAGATAGTGCTGAAATCTCACAGCCATAACTCTTTTCATGACTACTATAGAAAAGTAGAGCATCTCAGTATGTTAACAAATTATAAAAAAAATGGATTGGATGTGATTTTAAATTCAGAACTTTTATTATACAGTACCTTATGTCAAGTTGTACATAACCTTAGAGTGATGGAATTAATCCTTATACAGGACTATCTTGGTGAAGGAATGGGATTGTAGCACACTGTTATATTGTGTTGAGTTATCCAAAGTTTTATTCTTGGGATGTAATGATATCTCTAATTATTACATGTACAGTACTGTACTTTGATTTAACATGGATAATATACTGTAACTTAGGTAGGTATTTACATACTTGTTTCTGGCAAAGGAAGTATTAGAGTGTAGGCTGTGTTGGCTGCTGCATTGTAGAAAATTAAAAAAATTGAAGGAAGGATATTTATTGATGACATTCTAGTACAACACAGAATATCTTTAAAGAGGCAGGTCATGATGGTTGTCAGTATTGTACAGTGGACTCTCCAATAACGCGGTAGTTACGTTCCTGGAGACGTCGCGTTATTAAAAAACGCGTTATTTAAACTTAATTTCCGCATAGGAAACAATGGTAATAGTGGGGGGTTGCGTTCCTGGACAATGCAAAAGTCTACCTTTTGGGGATTTTGTTACTCTAATGTATGAATAGTCGAGTCAAACTAAAGTATGTAGTTGGTGACTCAACCAACAAAAACCCACATTCTCGTTTTATTTATATTTGTAAAGTAACGGTACACTTTCCTTCACATTTAACACTCGTCACCCCGCTCTCCCTCCCCACCCCGCTCTCCCTCCCCACCCCTCTCTCCCTCCCCACCCCGCTCTCCCTCCCGACCCCTCTCTCCCTCCCCACCCCGCTCTCCCTCCCCACCCCATTCTCCCTCCCCACCCCTCTCTCCCTCCCCACCCCGCTCTCCCTCCCCACCCCTCTCTCCCTCCCCACCCCTCTCTCCCTCCCCACCCCGCTCTCCCTCCCCACCCCATTCTCCTTCCCCACCCCTCTCTCCCTCCCCACCCCGCTCTCCTTCCTCACTCCGCTCTCCCTCCACACCTCCTCGCTCTCCTTCCACACTCGTGTTACCTTCCTCTGACACCACATCCGTCTTCCTTTTAAAGAATTGATCAAGTCGTGTCTGTTTGGTCAGAGAGCGGGCCTGAGCAGCTCACCCTGCTTCCCACCAAAAGTAGTGTGGGTAAGCGGGTGAGCGTGGCCGCGTTAAATCGAACAAATAATGTTATTTAATCATATCCCCCCTATATATTATACCGCGTTGAATAAAAAACGCGTTACTCAAAACCGCGTTATTGGAGAGTCCACTGTACTGTACAATATTATTACTTAAACTCCACGTTACCATCCGGACAAAGTATAATTTATGGTTTGTTTGTGCAGCTGTCAACATAAGTTCATTGCAGATTTACCTAAATAAATTTGAGAATGATATTCTGTTCATAACACATTTTTTAAAAGGAATAATATACTGTATATATATTAGCCAATGACTTGTACAGTACTACATTGTACACATACTGTACTAGAGAAGATGCTTTATTGGCAGTGGAGTCAGTCAGTGGAATTATTGATTAAATGCACATATTATTAGCATGAATTATTGCTGACCCTAAAAGGTTGTATATATTTAAGGTTATGGTATTGTTGGATGTGTTGTACACCTGAGCTCATTAATTTGTGACCACATACTTAGATGTTTATGCCATTTGAGCTAGTAACATTTATTTGGGAAGGAATCAGAGTAAGTGGAACATAGTAGAGTGACATAATAATAATAATAATCTTTCACTTACAATGACACCTTCCCCACACAGTGTTACCTGATCAGACATTTGAATTTACGAGCTCGAGTGTACATGTATGGTATAATGCGAGTAAATGTTGATTAATTTGTGACTGAGTGTAAGAATGGTGTGTCATGAGGATGGAGGTACTAGACTGTACTGTACTGTACTGTACTGTACTGGACTGTACTGTACTGTACTCCTTAAAAATAAACATGAACAGTGCTGGTGAAACATTAAGATTTGTCAGTGGAAGCTTGTATTGTATTTACCCGGTACTGTACTGTACTGTATGTCAGAATATAAACATTACAAAATATTAAATACATATGAGTGCAAACAAGACGACAGGTACAGTATGTTAGTTCACCAGTGCTTGTTTGTATATGTTGTGCCGGACAGAGTAAACATACTGTATATAATTATCAGCATGCAAGAACATTAATGCTCAAGAAGAGTGCATAAATGGAATGTGCTATTTAATGTGTATCATATGTACAGCTAGCAGCATAAATTTGTGGCCATTTCATGTACAGTACTTAATAATATTGCTAAAATGACTAGATAGTTGCATTCTGAACCAAATTTACCATAATATTTATGAGAATCATTTGTCATCTTTGCAGTCAAATTGTATTACATCATCACTATAGCCAATGTATACACATGTGGAAATGAAGCAAACTTATGCTGCCAACTGTACAGTTGAGGCTAAATTTTGAGTACCACCTGGGACAGATGATGTGGAACGGTTCATGGTACAGTAATATCTTTTGGGGAAAAATAATTACATATGTACTGTTCTTTATTACCTACAAACTGATGAACATTGATAATACAGTACTAAGGAGTTTGTTAATGTACAGCCACAATCAAATATCCACCCACACTTTCCTTCCATTGTAGTAAATATCTTGGTAATAAAGAACAACATATGTAGGAATTTGCATCCCCTCATAATAATAATTGAGGGGGTGTTGTTGTATGATTATATTTTGATATGATGCTGATTTATGTGTACAGTATAAACAAAACAATGCCAACATGAACCTATTCTACTTACCTGTTCTAGTGAAGGCTGGAAATTGTACCTCATGAATGTCCAGTTGGGTGCAAATATTTATGTATTATTAATGAATCGTTTGCCAGTTTTTCTCAACCATGAAGTACAAATTAAAAGCAGACTTACCTCATGTGTTATGGTTTCACTCATTTTTCTGATTATTGGCTAGCAAACCATATACAGTATACAGTATACTGTATCTCTAAACACTATTGAAGGTTGTCCATCGAACTTCACTGGATAGTTGGATGTTGAGTCCTATATGAGATTATATTATGGTGGTTCAAGGTAATAGGTCTCAAGGTTACGAATAGAATGGGTTGGGTTACATTGATACAGTATAATTATTTGGTATTATCAATGACATGGGTTGGGTTACATTGGTAAAATATAATTATTTGGTATTAATGGAATGGGTTGGGTTAAATTTGGTATTATTAAAGGTACAGTATGTATCAATGTTGTGTACAGTACTTTATGATAATTAATAGGGAGCTGTGTTGTTCTTACAAATCTATGTTCTCAGGATTTATACTTCATGGATTGGGAGAAATGGTTGTGCAGGCAACTGTGTCGTAATATTCTAAATAATATACAGTTTTTTGTTGTACAGTTTTCTCAAGAGGTTTATCTTTACTATTACTATTATAATTTCATCAGTATGTTGGCAGACATTGTGATATGGAATAACTTATTACACTTTGGAGTTACTGTAGTTGCCTTCCAATCTACAAGCTGTTATATAAATGATAGTGTAAATTAATACTGCATACAACATTGTTATTAATTATTATTAATTATTTTATGAATGTTAATGAACACTGACACATTTAACAAGGAGGTAACACAGTATAATATAGGAACTTCTTGAGACAACTCTATGACAGATTTAGCCTGGTTTCTTTGCCCTGATTGACAACAGGAAGTAAATGTATGTTATTATTATTAAATTTTTGTCTGCCATTTGTATTGTTAAATGTTTGGTTTTTGTTTGCTTGGTTATTGTGAATTGATGTTTTAATGTATTGTTATAGTTGTATGTATTTATAGTATTAATTTTTTATTTATACTGATGTAAGTGCAAAATGCAACATAAATCAGAATGTCAGTGAGTGCAAGGCTTATTATTATTATTTTTTTTTAGGAAAATACTTGATATGACTATTATAATATTAGTAATGTTAATCAGTTTCTTTTTACAGCTCTTTACTAGTAGAGATATGAAACTAATGTACCAGACAGTACGGTATATACCATGTTTTACTTGGGTAATTTTGATCATATTTTTAATTTATAAATGTGAGACCAATATTTCATAATTAGGTAGCTTAGTCAGAGATCATTATTGAGTTGTCATGATTTACAATGTGAGACCAATATTTCATAATTAGGTAGCTTAGTCAGAGATCATTATTGAGTTGTCATGATTTACAATGTGAGACCAATATTTCATAATTAGGTAGCTTAGTCAGAGATCATTATTGAGTTGTCATGATTTACAATGAATGAAGATTTATTTTACAAATACATTATACAGTAGTAACACATCATTGTACTGAAGGGGTTAATCAAGAGGAAAAAATGTACTGTGCTGTTTTCTAATAAGTCGAGTACAGTACAACCTGGACCACTATTTGTCCAATGTCTGTACAGTACAGGTACACTTGTATTACATAATTACTGACCAGGGAGTAATACACCAAGTCATGGACAGACACAGGCCATACTATTAATTCATATGTTAAGGTATACATCTGGAAATGCATAACATTTTCTGTATATATTGACCATTAATGTAATCACTAATTTAGTTTTTATAACATGAAATTCAGGTATGGATGAAAGAGGACGTGGAACTCATCAACCTCCTGGTTAGAAATAATGTAATACAATATCCTAATATACTATTAGTTGTTTACTGTATTTTATTCATATTGATGTCACTTTTTTACATTGGTTTCAGTTTATATTTTATTAAGTTTAGTGTGTGGGCTTGATGATGAATATTAACAGTGTTATTACTTTATTACTTTATATTGCCTACAGGTAAATCCCAAGTAACGGAGTGGAGTATGACCATGTATGGTACTGAGACCGAGCCTGGCCAGGTGGTGTCTACACTGCCGGGACAAACTCCTGTTGATGTCAAACACAGTGTCCCGGCTCACCACCAAGTTGTTGACACCCCAGAGGGCCGCCCCGAGGCCCGTGACCCTGGTAGTCGACCTTCCTCTTCTTCCTCCTCCACCCCGGCTCCATCTTCAGCACCACCGACTCCAACCCCGATCCACCTGGCCATTGAGAAGCACCAGCTACGGCCTGGATGTAGCAGAATGGATGCATCTGGGGCCTGCATAGGTTTGTGCCTTGTGGTGGTGGTGGTGCACTTGGTGGTGGGGTTCATCCTAACTGGGCAACAAACAGTGGGGCGTTCCCATTGGAAGGTTTGTTGTCCGTGGGGTAAAGCAACAGTCTCTGTAATGATGGATGTACCTGGTAATGGTACCTCTGTCATTCACTCTCATTTGTTATGTTCTTCTGGGGTGACAATGATGAGTCATTCCTGTATAGGAAAGAGTGGGTCGGTGGTGGAGGGTGGTGAAAGGGACAGTCTGCAGAAGTCTGTCTATTCTTTACATCCCAACACTGTTATAGTTAGGTGCAGTTAGTGTACAGGTTGATAGGTTCAGCTTTCAGGAATTTTTATTACTCAGATGTGAATACTCTTTTTTTTCGCTATAAAGTGAAAAGTACCCTAGTTTTAAAGTTTTATTATTATGTGTAAATTAAAATAATGTGTAGAAAAAAAGCTTCAAAATAAGCATTGGTGGTTTTATCAGTAAAGTAAGTGGCTCTAAAGTTATACATCTCTTATGTATGATGACACACATGTGTATCACACTAACTCATACACTTATAACATACTGATTGACTTTACTAAACACTACTGTACATTGATTAAATATGAATATAAAGCACCAATATAGTACAGTATTGAAACTTGTAACTGTAGTGTGTTGTAGTCTAGGACACATGAGTCAAACACTAATAATCTACAGTTGCCATAATATTAATTGTGACAAGTTTTAGTAGAATGTTAAGTAAATATTAATATCCGTAGTTGTTTGTAGGAATCATAAGTATGTAAAACAGAAGGTAATGTACATTTCCCTTTGTAGTATATGCTTATGGTCCCTAGAGATTGTTGTAGATGTTATTATAGTTAATGTTTCATCAAGATTTATCACAATTCATATTTTGCCAACTGTACATGGGAAAACACATCTGAGTTGACTGCTAATTGAACATACCAGACCACTAAAGAGCACTAACAAAATATAATATAGACTGTGACACATATCTCAGTTGACTACAAACACATAAACATAACATATACAGTACAGTAGATGATGTGACACACATTTGAGTCAGCCTTACATGAGAGAGTTGATATGAGTTGTGCTACTCTCTTACTGATTGTTGTTATAATAATCACAATTAGCCCATCCACTCCTCCTCTTGCAAAACAGCAGTTGTACAGAATATTTACTATATATACCTTTCCTTAAGTGTTTTTTCATCTAGTGCCTTTGGCATTTTATACTAATTTTTACTCCACAAACTTTTGGATGTATGTTAATGGTGTATATATCTATTTTGGATATATCATATTACTGCCTCAGATGATGGTCCCGGGCTCTGGGACTGTTGTTGTGGATATTGTGTAGATATTGTAAGTCTTGATTTGGTGTGTGTGAGTCAGGAGACAAATATTTCAGCACCATGATGATGGAACTGTAGAGAAGATAATGTCATATGAGGAGGAGCTTCTATTCTTGACATTTTGCTAATGAGTCATTCAAAATGTAGTGTGTAGTTCTATCACCCAGAGAAGGAACCAACCAACCTTCTGTAGCTTTCATTTTGCACATCTCTACTCCTAATGAGTTTGAACTGTATTTATTGGTGATATATGTAGGTTCCTTCTCATTCCATCCTTCTACTGATCTCTCATCTCTAAACAGATAATGTTTTGTTGGTGATTAGGAGGCCACTTATTCCACTAAATGATGCACCTCAATTACCAATACTAATTGTTACCATAACCAACAGGAATTAGTATCCTACAGTTGGTTATCATTATCATCATAATCTCCTGTCAACTTCTCTCCTCTGCGATTCTTTTGACTTGAATCAGCATTAGCATAATAGCCTCATTAAAGACTTCTCTTCAGATGGTAATTATCAAAAATCTTGGTGTTTCAACATGACAGACAGTATGATATAATTATTCAGTTCCTATTAAGCTCTCAGTTAGGACCAAATACGCAGGTCTAACTTGACAAAAAAATATTTGAAGTATGATCGAAGTGACTAGATGTTGTGTGTGTGTGTGTATGTATGTGTGTGTGTATTAATATTTAGAATTAGAGATACAATAAAAAAAAAAGTTATAGATGTCCTTTATATGCAGTTGTCTTCAGTACATCTTGAGCACATTTGGAGACATCTGGCATACTATCTTTAATGCAGTCTGCTATCTAACATTTACGATGTCATGAATCTTAATGGGAATTCCTCAGCTTGAGTTGAAATAACTTTCAGATTATTTTTTGTTTGCTCGACTATTCATATCCTTTCATATAATTTAGCATTGGATTAATTTATATCCATGGATTGTTGCTACTGTACCAAAAAGAAAGAACATTTCAAGTGAGTGCCAGATGACTGTATAAAGTACAATACAGAAACAGATTTACAGTAGCAAAATGTTGTCAGTGATGGCTCACTTTGATAAGGTGTTAATTATTATGAATGCCAGATGTTTGACAGAAGTGTATCAGGCCTACTACTGTACTGAAGACACAAGATGCACTGAATAGAGAAGTTTTTGAGCCGGGCATAATGTCCTCACATGGTAACATTCATATACAGTCTTCCAGATGGGGAGAAAGTCACCTAGCTTGAATTTGTACAGTATACACTATAAAGAGGTAAAGATAAAGATAGGTTTCCTTTTGTACTGTTGAGTACACAATACTGTATTGGATATATCTATATGTATCTTTATCTATATGTATCGTGCAAATTACAATTTTTTTTTAAATTCATGAACATAACTAATGAAGAAAAGGAGACCTTAGATTGATGATGATTCAGTGACCAACATATACTTTGCGGTACTGTTATGCAGTACTGTACTGTTATGCAGTACTGTACTGTTATGCAGTACTGTACTGTATAGGCACTGTACTGTATATTATATCAACTAAATGTTGGTATACAGCATTGTATATAGATCTGAATTACTTGATATAGTTTGCTCATCTGAATGGTTCTTATTAATCAAAAGGAACATGTCAATAATGGAAACCAACGTACAAAAGGAAACCAAAACTGTTGAGACCGTTAAGTTGTGTGTGAGCAAGATGCACTGTTTAGATGCCTTTAACAGATATTGATGGGGTTGCTGTCTCAAGTGGACCATCTCAGGAAGTAGGTGGTAGCCTCATAGTGTGAAAGTAACATAGAGTGTGAGAATAAGTTCAGTGGTATATGTATTACTGTATGCTGTATTGTATTGGTTTTATCTAATTTTAGTGATGAAGATGAATTTGTCATTTGCCTGGTTGTACAGCCAAGGTAAAAGGTGTGTGTTAGTGTTTATATATACAGGTCCATGAGTATATGTGTGTACTTTTATACAAATATGAGTATTGGTATGGTATGGGTTAATGCTTACTTGTCATCATCCATGCATAACATTGGATTGCAAACGCTTTTTGTGTTCCCATCATAATAATTGTCACTGTACAATATAGCAAAGAAATGTGAACAGATACTGCTATTGTAACTTAGAGGGTAATTAAACTAACCCCTAGTGGTGTGTGTGTGTGTCTGTGTGTGTGTGTGTGTCTGTGTGTGTGTGTGTCTGTGTGTGTAAAATTTTCATAATGAATATACAGTACAGTAACAGTACTGTATTGCAAACCCAACTTTGCCAATCTTTTCTTCCCGTAATGTTTGAATTCAAATATGATTAATAAATAAGTGTAAAGCAATACATACCACAGTTCACACATACAATAAGAAATAGTGTTTAATATATTTTACATTTTAAAATTTCTGCAGTAGACTGTAATTATCATGGTCATACTATGTTGTCAATTAAAGGAATAGTACAATACCTATACTGTACAGTACTATTCTTCTCAAAAAGGCTTAAAATTATAGTTGTTGCATTAGTTAGAATTCCAAAATCAATTATTGTTCTAATTATTCATATTTTATGGGAAGGGAAGCTTGACAGTTGTGTACTGTACTTGGTGAAGAGTAATATGATGATGGCAGATACTATATCATCTTTATAAGCAGTACATTATTATATTTACTGTACTTTATTACAACAAGAAGAGGGGGAATTTATTTTAAATCTTAAGCTTTTATGGGTTTTGTTCCTGTTGTAAATATTACATACTTTTTTAGAGCAACTAACTTAGTTTTAAAGGAAATGGGCAGCTCTGTACTAAAACAGAATTATTATTATTATGTGTTACACTCATCTTCATTTGCTTCATAAATTACCCAATTATATTTACTGAGTGCTAACTGAATTTTGCTAGGTTTCTAGAAATAGTTCATTTTACCTCCCTTACAGTAAGTATTACATCAACACCTCTGGAGACTCTGGCAGTGTAGGTGTGTATGTGGTGGTCATGTGCAATAGATATTTGGTCAGGTTGAGTAATGCGGGTGTCCCACTATAAGCACATTTTGCCTCCCTAGGCTCTGAGTATCCTTGGTTCAGTCAGTAAGGTTTCTGTTGTCCTTCAGCTTTTGTTATAGAAGGGTTGAAGATCACAGCAACACTCAAGTCATTTTACCCTGATAACACAAGATGAAGCAAAATATACTGTAGTTTTTTTTTTTTCATGCTGACTACAGTATATCCATATTGACAGTTGTTATGAAGGCATTGTTGTAACTGATGTGGTTAAGCTTATATCACAATGAACCTTGAATCAACTGGAGACATGTACTGTACTGTCAGTTTGAGGAGAATAATCTATAGTATAATAAGAGCCTTAATTAAGACAGGACTGAGGACAGACATAATACGTGTACCTTAGTAGCCAAAGACTTTATCCAGATTGACTTGTGATGAATAGATATTTTGTCATTGACAAATGGCAGACAAGGAGAATTATCATTATAGCTAAGTGTTATTAGTGATGGTGCTGAATTATTTCGTGCATCCATGAGCTTTCATGTGTATGTGTGTGCGTGCTTGAGTGTATGTGTGCGTGCTTACACTGTAGTACTAGTTAATCATGTGCTAATTGGGCATTAACCCTTTAATGTTGACATAGTTTGGGTTGTAACCCTGGGCTGGTGGAGAATTTCACTTTCTCCTAATTAGGAAATCAGTAATTCTGTAATTTTATTTTAAAATAAATAATTAATAATTTCTCACAAACTGCAAGCCTTCAGACCACATTATATTCATCAGATGGGCAGACCATTGTGGGATTATCTGAAATATTGACTTTAAACCATTAAACACCTTTATAGTTAGTTTAGAGAGAGACAACAGTAATAATTCAAATGAAAAAGGTGACTGTATATTACACACTTCATGTAGTGTTTGTGTGTGTTCAAGAGGCATCATAATGACATATCAGTCTTTTAGGGGGAATAATAGTCATATCTTAACTACTAAAATAACCTGTAAGATCATCTAGGTTATTCTTCTGTGTATCACTATTGATAAACATTAGTGTTTGACACCACACCATGTAAAGTAAAGTACACTATTGTATTGTGAACTGTTCATACAAGTTATAGTTGGCTTGCTATGCCACTCCTTGAGAGGCTTGTGTCCCCTATCCTACTCTCTTTCTTGTGCCAGGTTATCCATACAGAGTAATTTTTAACATCATAATTCTACCATTTAGCTGCTGTGCATAGATGAACAGACTGACTGACACAATCACAGCATTGTCAGTAGAGATTAAATCAAAGGAACATATTGCATTCTCCCCTTGAAGTGAAGGTAAAAAATTTGATTTTGCTTGACTATTTTACTTTGCTAAGGAAGTATACAGTATCTATATTTAAAAACTTCAATATTGTAATCCCGCATTTTGTGAACACAGGAAGGTGTAATGTTACATTGTATATTCTGATAATACAACTTGAAGAGACAAACAATGTGAGGAAAGATACAATAGCTTTCCTTGTTTCAGTGATACCAACATGATAATGTTAAACACATGCCCAGTCCATCCTACATCATATACTCTATTTTTCCTATGTACTGTATAATATAAACTGTATTTGTCTGGTGTTCAGTAGGATGTACAGTACAGTACAGTACAGTACAGTACTAAATAAGCATTTGATGTACTGGACTTTTTAATTTAAGGAATGATTACTGGCATACAGTACTGTCATTCTACTGAGGAATTGAGGATGGAAATGAATAACAATATTACTGAATAACCAATTTCTGATCTAGAATGAGGTCAGAAAGTGCAAGAATGAAACGGGGAAAAGGGAAAACTAATGTGAAATATTGAAATGGTAGGGTGTGAAAAAGATGAGATGAGAGGGGTTGGGAGGGTTTCTGTACTATTTTTTTTTATTAGTTAAGTCAATTAATATGTTTGGTATAAGTATGTTGTGTGAAATATTTGTTTAATTAGGCCTAGCAGTAAAAAAAAAATAAAAAAAAATAAAAAGAGCAATGTAATGCACTACTTGTAAGAGGATGTCAAAGTGAGGGTGAATATAAAGGAAAAAAAAATACTGAGTGTTTGTGGAGTGTTGTGAGAATGAAGCGTAACTCATCACAAGCATCAGACAGACATGACAGAAACAAGCAGTAGTTTATATTTTTATGTTGATTATTTTTGGGGATGAATACTGTACTAGTGACATTTTTCCTTTAGTACACAAGGGCAGCAACTCGTATACATATACTGTGCAGCATCGATCGTTTTATGTTTCGTACATTTTTTTTTTTTTATTATTACCTCATTCGATATTAATTGTTTACAAAGGAAACAGTGTTAAGAATTTATTATAAGTTTTTGTGGTTGGTTGGTGTTAGTTGGTCTTATTTATCTTTGTCCGTGAAAGTGTGTTGTTTGTTTTGTTCATTAGGAAATTTGACATTGGTTCAAGTACAATAGTTTCCAATTGTGTGTCTGTCTTGTGTATAGCTAAAGGTAGTAGAGTGTTGAACCTGCCTTTGTGTGTGTGTGAAGAATAAGGAAAATTCTTAGTGGATAAATGTTAGCAGCAAGTTGTCAACCATTTGTAAAGTACTGATGATGAAAGTGGAGACTAACATATGTGTGAGAAATGTATGTACATGTAGTTGAGGTGAAGGAAGGAGGGGTTCTTAGTGTGTTGTGTTTGCTTGATATAATTATGTACTGTATTTGGTTGGAGTCAATGTTGGTAGTGTCTGTCTGTTATAAGGGAGGTAAGATGATGAATGCACATTGTAAGGTTACTACTGATTTCTATAAACTGTACCAAGAAAGGATTGCCTCAGTAGAGCCGAGGTTGTTTGTTTGTGGCACAGTTTTAAGGAATCAGTTGTCTCACATTTGTTGACACTTCATAGATCCCCTAAACAGTTAGTTGAGGCATTACTTGTGTATATAAATATCTTTGAAAGGATGTTCAGGAAAGAAACACATTGTAAAACTTGAAGAATGCCACATTACAAGTGCTTTAGAGTGAAAGAGAAGTTCATCCTTCCTTTATGTTGATATAAAACTGTCAAATGTACGTTATAGAAAGGCCATGTTGATATAAAAAGTAATGTTTGAGATTTGGAAAGGTTTTGGTGATGACATGAAAACAAAGTACAGTATGCATTATATCTGAAAATCACATTTTAAAAGGAAACTGGCTTTTCATGCACAAGAATAATGCATAACTTGTAAATTCTGAGGAAATTCAACCAAAGAAAATAATTCACAGCCTTCATTTTCCATTTGTTTATATAGAACTGTTATAAGAAAAGGTTTAGGCAGTTTGACCAAAGGAAAAATTCCACATCCTTCCAGCTAATCATATTATATAGAGGTGACACCTATTGTATATACTGTATTTACTGCAATGTAGTGATATGCAGTAAAAGTGTTGAAAGTGTAATGGAGATTGAAACACAGTCAGTTGAGCATATACACATGGATATTATACAGTTAATGAATGCTCTTGTTTACTGTAGTGTTAAAGTGCTGTCAAGCTGTGATCATCAACTTGTAGTAGCTACTCTCTGCTACTGAATCCCTTATTTTTTTGTGTGTGTGTGTGTGGATATTATTAACCTCTCTAGTACAGTACTGCCTTCTCTTCCTTCATCTTCATATCTTTTATTATTCTATATATTTCATGTAGTGTTTTAAGTCTTTTGGTGGTGTTAATAAAACAGAGTGATATATACAGCACTCCCTTCATATTAATCTTCTTGTGTTTGGGTGACTAATATGTACAGTACAGTAAAGCAACTCACTTGTTTACACCTAACTCCTATGAAAGTTCTCAGAATACAGATAATAATAATTACCTTGCCTCTTTAATTAAATTATTCACAATCCCAATACAAACATACGGTAACTTGTATATTGGTACTGTACAGTCAACCGCATAAGTTTGCTTCATTTCCAACAGCATAAGTATGAGCCTACAGGTAGTGATGTTGTAACACTATTTACATACAGAGATGACAGACATATATCTCATAAGGTAAATTATATATGTTATTTAAATAAAAACAAATTAAAAAAGCATCTTTATCTGGTCGTATTATCATTATTAAGTACCGGTACATGGGATGGACGTGTATTTATGCTGCCCACTGTACATTGACTCAAAAAGATAAATTAATATGAAACCGTAGGATGAATTAGTTATAATCTGTGACCTGTGCTTTAGTCTGATCATCAAATGTAATACTCATAGTATTGTGAAAGAAATTAACAGAATTTTCTGATTCTGCTTGACTATGAACCCAAGCATTAGTTACTTCATGGAAACATTTTTGTTTATTCAAAACAAGAATCTATAGTTCTGTACAGTACTGTACATGGGAAAATCAGGATTTTTGACTGTAGTTATAACAATGCACTATGAACCTGAAATGTTTTAATACAGTTTAAGATGCTGTACTTTACTGTACATGTGAGTTACCTGTAAACAAGAAGATATCTCCTACCACCACTATTTATCTGTGCTCCACCTCACTTCTTATAACAGCAGTTTTAGTGGAAGATTACTGTTGAAGGCTTCAATGAAAAACAATAATATTGCCACAAAGATGGCTCATGGCTGCAAATAATTGTACATATTAATAAAAGACTTGTATTGTACATTTTAAGGAGTTTTTTGTGCTTGATGTTTATTTAGATCTTTTTTATATATTGCAATTTTTAAGATGAGAGAGGGTTGTGGAAGATTTGGGTCACATATCGAGGAATTTTTTTTTTTGTCTTTGTATGAAGGTCATAAACTGACAAATAAAAATATTTCATATTTCCTCTTTGACTTGTGCTATATTTATTGCTTGCTTGCTTGCAGCAATTTTAGATTATATAGGGGCAGACTGAAGTTGGCCACATATATTACTACAGCATAAACTACAAGCTCTTCATTTTTTATAAGTGTATGTGTGATTTTTTGTTTCTTCAACTGATGGTGAGTTTTGACAGCCAATGTCATGATGAATTAATTAATGGTGATTGGTGAAGGGGATTATCTCTATTAGATAAATTGGACAGTCACTGATTACTACAAACTGTGTTAGGAAACAGACCATCTTATTATAACATAAGAGTAAGGGATCTGTATTATAACATAGTTTGGAAGACAGAAAGAAATACTCACTATGGTAAATTCAGTTAAGGAAATGTTACCATCTCCAGGTACAGTTGGCAAAATATGAATTGCCACAACTTTTGATGGAACGTTAAGTATATTAATTTCCATCTTTATTTGTAATACAGAAGGATATATACATTTCCTGTTGTATTACATGCTTATCGTTTCTACAAAATAATAGTTGTTGATGTTAATATAGTTATGATTCATCAACATTTGTCTTAATTTATATTTTGCCAACTGTACAAAATTGTGTATAGTATTATAATTCTGGTGGACCCATGTTACCTGTAGTGACATCAGAGTGACAGCAGTTTGAAAATGATCTTGGAGAGGAATAGTTGAGGATGTATTGTAATTAATGTACAGTAATGATATCAGGGTCTGGCTTTTACTGTATACTCTGAAGGCAGGACTTTCATTATTAGGGGGTGAGGTATTGTGAACACATTTGAGGTTACTCACTCCTCCAATTTGACCAAGAAAAATTCCCAATATAGGTGGTATAATATTACCATAATTTGGAGGAATCTGGACAACAGTTCACAAATATTGTTTAACCCCTGTAAAAAAAATACAATGATTGAACAAACTGATGAGCCAGCTGAGCACATCACTTGAGGAGAACCATTTATTGATGAAATTTCTTTTTGTGCTGTAGAGTCAGAACTTAAAGTTGGTACAGTTGGATGTCTTGTGGTTTTCCAACTTACTATACTGTATTGGATATCAGGCAAAATACTGACAAATTATATGAAGTGCTTTTAGATACAAGTGACCAATGTATAATATAGGCTGCTGATGACTTCACAAGTACAACCAAACATAACATGTACTGCACTGTATACTGAAATACTTTGTTTGTGTATTTTGGAGGAATTAGTACCCTCCATATTTACAGAATCATTATCCTTCCTTAATGTAGATATTCAATATCAGCTGATCTGATCTCTGGTCTTGTGGCAGATGTTTTATTCCTTAGCAAATTGTATATGAGAGCACTTCATACCATAGGGGGAAATAATTTTGGGGAGGAATTTATTGAAATCATGCCAAGAAATCTTTGTGAAAATATATATACTGTACAAAGCTTATCCAGTACTTGTAGAGTGAAGTGTATAATATTGCATAAAATATGTGATAAAAAGAGAAGCCTTTCTTTACATTGTTTTGGTACTACAGTATACAGTAGTACTTAAGAAATTGTTGATAAAAGGCTCCACTTTATAATGGTACTTATTTTATGCAAGGCTCAACATTTCTCTTAGAATATTTTACATATAGGTGTTACCAGTGTTTTTTCCTCCTATTTTCATCTTCATAATCAGCAGCAAGGATATAAAGGAAAGTGTTATGGTTGTGGATAGGCTGGTAGGTGGCCCTGAATTATCTCTTCCCCTTTCCATCTTCAGTGACAAAGGACGATGAAAAAAACTGTGATAATGAATAGGCTGGTAGGTGTTG
This sequence comes from Petrolisthes manimaculis, assembly GCA_034508575.1. NCBI lineage: Eukaryota > Metazoa > Arthropoda > Malacostraca > Decapoda > Porcellanidae > Petrolisthes > Petrolisthes manimaculis. The sequence continues at coordinate 352,555 of JAWZYT010001326.1, read as the reverse complement.
AGTTGTAGGCTAATGGTGGATGTTTGTCATGGTTTGCCTGCTATTCTAAAACCTATTACTGTACTGACTTGACTGCTTGGTGTTCATTGTTTTCTTCTTTTTCTGGTTTGTTTATTGTTGAAGGATTGAATTTGCTCAGTTTATCTATTGCAGAAAGTTAACTGTGCTTGCAAATATATATATATATATATTTTTTTGTAGGATTGAGTTTTAACTAAAGCATTCTGTTCTGTCTTCAGTTTCGCACAACCAACCAACCAACCAACCGTATTGAATGTTGTATGAATGTTGCTTTGACTTGCATAATGGGTGTCTGTGGAGCTGAAGGGTTTGCATTCATTTTGTCTTTTTTCCTTATTTTTTAATAATAATATATATAAAGTACTGTAGTCCCACACCACTCACTCCCAAGCTATTGTCATTTTTGCTTTGCTTTTGACCTTCTTGAATTTGGCATTTACTACAAGAGGTTAAAGTTGCATCCACCTCCTCATGTTTTGATGATATAGTCAGTACCTACATACATACATACATATACAGTTGGGGAATAATGTATCTGAACACTGTTGGCGGCTTCTGGCAACATCCCCAAAAGTAAACACATCAGCTAGAGAAAGAATTTACGAAATGAAGGATAACTTTTATTTCACTGTCTGTGGTTGGTCGACATCACCCAATATCAGTCATCATTATGTAGTAATGAATACATTTTACCTATTACTAATACAATATGTTTATCACTGACAGTGTTACCAGAAGTCGTCAACGGTGTACAGATACTTTGTTCCCCAACTGTACATACAAGTACTTCTTTGCATGGACTTGTTGTGATGATTATATTGGGCACTTACATCATTGTTCTATTGCTTTACTTACTGTATGTACCTTAGTGTTTTATATTTGCCCCTCTACATATTTTCAGAGTGCAAACGTAATAGACTAAGTCGCTCTACTAAACACACACCTAAGGCAAGAGAGTCAGGCTTGAGTAAGTGATGAAAAGAAGAAAGGACAGAGATATCTTTTCATTATAATACAGTATTCACATTTGTAACATTCTTTTATACTATATATATTGCACAATACAATAATTACTGTTGGCCACTTTGATTTATTGCATGCTGACAATTTATTTATTCCATTAGAGCTCTCTCTCTCTCTGTGTATTTACTGTATATTGAACTTTTTTTCTTGCCTGACATTACTGGGAGGTGCTGTAGTGAATAGTTTCTGACATAAGGTTTCATCTCCCCTCTGGTCTTCATTAACTCCTAACTAACTAGGATTTGTATCATTTGAAGAGGAAAATAGTATTTGATCTTGTTTCCATTCGTGATAAAAAATGCAAGCAATTATTCTATGTATGGTACTATTGATTATTAATTTCAGGTAATATATTATGTTTTACAATAGAAGCTAAAATAATTATTGTATGCATTGCTCCAATTGGAAGTTAGTTGTAGTTTTCTATCCCCTCAAAAAAGAATGTTAAGGTTTATGCTGTGTAGTACAAATGATTCATAATCATATATGTTTTCTTTACATTTGGGGAGGAGAATGGAAGAAGTTTTAATAATTTGTAATAATAGTGTTTTGTGTGAGTGTAAATGTGGTGTTTTAAGTTGTGTTGTGTTGTGTGTGATGCAGCAGTTTTTTTTTTAAGCTCAACATATCTTTTCCATTCCATCTTTTATAATTTAGGAGAGCCAGACTGATCTTAATTGATAACATTGATGCCATATAATGCACTTATACTTGGTGATAACCGGGGAAAAACACAAGTTTAGTCATTTACTGTACTGTAAACTTAAACACCACTAATTTGACTGGTGGTCCTACAGTATACAATGTTTAACAAACTGTATACTATACCTTTATAGTCTTCTACTTTCTGGATGTTTATTGGACTGGTTAATGCAGGTAATATTTGTTTTCATTACTCTTTGTTCTCTAGTGTTGTGTTCTTTATTGTACCCTTTCTAGTACAGTGCTGTATGTATCTATCCATCTGGTGATTTTATTTCTCCCATTCCAGTGTTTATTTCTTCTTTTACTCTGTGGTTGATGGTCAATGTCCCCAGACAATATTTTTTTTGCCTTGTATTTGATTGGTTGGTGTTTGGCTCTAAGCTCCTTATTAGTGGTTAATATTTATGATGTCAGCTGGGGACATTTTACCACAACTACACAAGTACAAATTATGGTGATTTTATGCTATGTTGACTGATTTGTTTTATTGATTAAGCTATATACAGTATTGGGAATTACTAAAATACTAAATGCTGAGGAACACTATCCACCTGTATGTACACTCGTCATACATAATTTCTGACCATAGTGTGAGGAGCAGAAAGCTTCGAATCGCCTGGTATTGTTCATTTCCCCACCCAGTACACCTATAGAGGCTGAGTTCGAATGCAGGGTATGTGTGTGTGTGTGTGTGTGGTGCCTGCCATTCGTCTCTGGTCAGAAATTACGTATCACGAGTGTACATTAAAAGTACTGTACTGTAATATCATCTATATCACTGTTTTAATCACATATGCTATACCACTTGGGAATCTTGCTTATTATGCTTTTTAGAATTTTTAAGGTAATATTCGGTACGTTGTTTACCTTTCTGCACCTTAGTTTTTTCTCATTTCTTTGGTAGGATCCAAGAAACTCTCGGGTGCACATTATACTACAGTTTACTATAATTATTATGTAATTTTGTAGCAACCTTTTTTTCTTAGCATCAGTGTAGTGTAGTATTGTTTGTTGTGGAGCATGTTGTTATTATATCCTGTACAGTACATGTATGGCCAAATGTTCTGCCAGTCTATATATTCTAATACACTCGACCCTTGATTTAATGGACTAAAAGGGGGTTAGTTAACACACACACACACACACAAACACGTCATGACTTCCAAACTGGTACCCAGCCACAGCGAGGGTAATTCCCAAATACTGCAGCTGTTATGGTACCAGTGAGGGTGTTTTACAACATTCGGTGGCCTTATAGTTAGTGCCTCAAACTCACATTGGAAGAGTAAATATTCTCAGGCCCTCACCTGAGAGAAATCCATCTTCTGACCTATACTGTATATAGGTTATGAGTCCACAACACTAACCACTAGGCAACCTTCCCTATTTGCTCAGTATTTCATCTCTTGTTGCAACCACTCATATTCACATGTTTCATCACGTTATCCTTACTTTTTTCCCTCGTTTTAACTGATTTTCATAACCCAATCTTTCGTTTTGTCTCTTTCTGTTCCATTGCAATATTATATTCATTTCCTCACCTGCTTTCTTCATTGAATATGTTTGTTCACACATTCCTTCCTCTTTCTTCTCTGCCTTCTTGTCCTTCTTTCATCACTTATACCTTTCATCTTTTTCTTTTTCAATGCATTCCTCCTACTGTGTATTTCTTTCTCAACTTTCCTTTCTACTTTTGCCTTCATAATCCTGTTTCTTTATCTCATTATGTTTCATTTTTTCCTTCGTAGTTCTGTTTCTTTATCTCATTCTGTTTCATTTTTTCCTTCGTAGTTCTGTTTCTTTATCTCATTCTGTTTCATTTTTTCCTTCATAGTTCTGTTTCTTTATCTCATTCTGTTCCATTGTTTTCATTCCTTTCATACTTTTTTCTTTGCCATTTCCTTACTTTCATCCTTCCATCCTCATCTTCCTTGGCAACTCGGATGTTTATTTTACCACAGACTGTTTATTCCGTAGCTGATAGTAATAGTACTTGGCAAAATAATAATTAGATAATTATAGTACAGTATAGTAACACAATTACTGTAATGCATTTGTCTTGGCTCAAGTTCTTATGAGACTAATTTATCTTGGCTCAAGCAAGCTATTACGAGACTAATTTATCTTGGCTCAGGCTGTAATGAGACTAATTTTTCTTGGCTCAAGCAAGCTGTTATAAGACTAATTACATTTGCTTTATAATTTTGAAATATGAATGGATGTGAACTCCTTGGAGACACACACAACTGTACAGGTATATTGTCATCACTTGTTTTCTGTGTAATTATCCAGGAATAGTTTAGCAATAGTTGATTATGGATTATATAATTATCAGTACAGTATTAATTATCAATAGTCAATTATAACGTATGAGCCAGTGAGCAACATTTCCTTGCAAGTGTTACCAGAACTGAAAATTATTTAAATAACAGGTTACAGTACATAATTACTGTATATAGATTTATAATTTACTGTACTGTATATAATATATCCCTGTTAATCAAATAATTCATGTAAGTGATAAATGAGATACTGTATGTGATAATGAAGATCTTGACCAAATGCCATCAGTAAATAGATTATTCTCAAGTTAGTGGGGAGGAAAGTGTGAAAGGAAAAAATAGAGAGACAGACAGACAGTAGAGAGGGAGAGAGGAAATGTACTGTAGAAAATCTTTAAAGAGAAAAATGAATCATGTACAATACAGTACAGTACAGAGAAGAATATTGATAAAATTGTAATGAAAAGAGACATGATGTAGGCATAGGAAAGGGATGAATAGGTTGAAATGGGACTTAGAAGGAGTGATAGTAATAAAAATGTATAAAGGAAAGTGGAATGTAGTGAAGAGATAGAAATATGGAAGGTAAAGGAAGAATACATATACTGTAACCTCAAAGTAAAAAAAATATATAAAATATCTTGCCAAAGAAAGAGGAAAAGCTAAATTCTTTATAGTGTTATGTAAAAAAAGAGAAAGAAGATAATAATAATGAAGGACAAGACAGTAAGGAAGGAGTTTAGAGTAAGCTAGTAAATAATAAAACAAATAAAGTAGAATGTAGACCAAATAAAGTAGAAAGTAAACCAAATGAAATATAAGGTAGACCAAATAATAACCTGTTCAGAGGATAAGACAGTTAGAAAGAGATGATGATGATGATGATAAAAGTAATGGTAGTTGTATAAGGTTAGGTATAAGGCAGCAACAGATACAGTATGAGGAGGAGGTGATACGTACGGTGCGTGGGTCAGCTGTAAGGTGTATGTGACGCCTCCCTCGCCTCTCTATCTCAGCCCTGGCCGCTCCCTCCCTCCCTCCCTCACGCTAGGACAGGTCAGTTCAATCCTCACCTCACCTCACCTCACCTTAGTGTAGTCAAACTCTTAATAGTCGTTTTTTGTTATTGTTTTTTCTCTTGGGTTGATGGTAGATGTCCATAGGTGGTAATGTGGTAGAGGAAGGAATCTGCTATAATGTGGTATTTTATTGGTACTGTAGCTGTGGGCATTTACCATCAGTCTGAATAAAGCACATTATAATGCTACTTGTATAATACAATAGTAGTAATAATCATGCTTATTGATTAAACTAGTTGAATGATGCCTATGCTAAAATTACACAGCTTTAGCCATTTTTCAGTTTGATACTAAATTTTAATACTACAGTACATTGGAAATATTTTGCATCAATTGAAATTTTCTTTGTAGTTTTATTTATATTGTGCAGTACAATACAGTACCTGTAATGGCATTTTTGAAGACATTTTCAGAGTGCAAATCAATCTGTTCATTTCTTTGTTTGAATTGAAGGTACTAAATATCAAGTTTCAATTAAACACGTTTGTGGTGTGAGAATAATTTTAAATGCAATATTGATGTAAGATAGATTTATTTCCTATTGAAAAATGGTTTAGATATACAGTATAGTAATAAATTATAACTCCAGATATATATAGAGTACTGTATATATGGTTTGTGTTTGGCTTGTTACTTGCTTTTAAGACTTGCTTTTACCTTTACCTTTACCTTTCCAAAGACAACTCTTAATGTTCCTGTACTTCTGTCCAATTTGTATACAATATATTTAGTTAAATACTGTACTGTAATTATTGGAAAGTACATACATTACATAACATTACCATACATGTACTCCACTGTACATAACATTACCATACTCCTACATCAACAGAATTTTGGAAGTGACTTAACATAATTTATAACCTCACCATAATAGTGTACAGAGTATAGAAAAAACAGGTTAGTCTTCATAGTTTAGTAAAATCTTAGATAATTCATAGTTTGCGTTGGTTGTGAACAATTTTAGTCCTGTATTGTATTCAGTTAATATTAGTTAGCTGTACGTTTGTTTCTGTTCGTAAAGTATTAAGAAAGTCAGTAGTTACAAGGAAAGTGTCGTTCTGCTTCATTTTCTTTATTTTTGTCTTTGTCTCCTTCCTTTTATTTTATTTCTACCTTGTATTTTTCCTTCATTGTATATAAATTCCTGTCACTCTGTATTTTCCTTGTCTTTATTTCTTATTTTCATATCTTCTTGTTTCTTTACCATTCTTTCATATATTTCATTATACAGTACATGTACTCCCTTTTCCACCATTCTCTTTCCAGATTGTGTAACTTGTACTGTACGTAATAATTTGTTTCTACACTAACTGATGTACTGCATTGTACAGTAAGTGTGTGAATAACTGACAGTCGTATACAAGTATTGTACCTGTATGTCCTGCATAAAGTGAATGCTGTGTGATGAGCCACTTTTATTGATACAGTAGTAAAATAATTACTCTAACTCTTACTTCTTCAGGCAATGAATGACTTTAGGTGGAAACAGTAGCAAAACATATAAGACCTCATATGGTGCATATTTTCTGTAACCTGTCTCTGTAGTAAAGTTTATATGTTGTTGTGTATGTATGTATGGTACAGATATTTGATGCTTGGTGTGTGTTGGGTTGTATGATTGATTGTGTGTACAGTAGATGTTGGAAGAGGAGAAAACAGGAAAGCTAGATTTATTACACCAATTTTTGACCTGATATAATTGTCACAAGTGTCAGTCTTTGATGAGCACAGTTGGCCAAGCATGGAATTGGAACAGTTGCCAAAATCTGAATTGTGATAACTTTTGATAGAATGTTAAGGGGAGAGTATACTTTTGGTACATTGGAGTGCCTTGATTCCTCCAAAGTATGTCAGGAAACAGGACCAGAGGAACAAATATAATGGTCTTCTGTTGCTTGGACTAGTTTGAAGGAATCATTTACTCCAGATTTACCAACACTGTACTTCCCCCTTAAGTACTATACTGTATATTAATGTCCAAAGTTATTTGTAGGGATCATAAATATATAATGGAAAAGGGAACATACATATCCTTGTGTATTTACATACTTATGGTCCATACAAATAGTTGTGGAAGATAAATATAGTATAGTTAATGTTTCATCAAGATTTGTTACAATTCATATTTTGATAACTGTACATGTTTATATTAATTTGTGTGAAGCATGAGAAAAACATAATGGATTGTATCTTCAATGGAGGAATATTGACGCACGCACCCACGCACACACACACGCACACACACGCACACACACGCACACGCACACACGCGCCCACGCACACACCCACACACACACACACACACATTTTGATACTTGTATGAGGGGGAGGAAAGGAAATTGAACACTCATTTTTGATGCCTTCAATTTTTCTGCCTGACTGGACTGTGTAATTGACTGTCTGTGTGTGTGTGTGTGTGTGTGTGTGTGTGTGTGTGTGTGTGTGTGTATGTGTTGGTGGTGTAACTAGTAACTAGTTTTGCCTTTGAAGGTGTTTAGAACAAATAATGCATGTACTGTATACAGCAACAACCTTTTAAGTAATTTGGTCAGTATTTCATGTTAAGTACATCCAATCCCCTGCCCCTTCTTATTGATACTACTGTACTGTACTGTACTGTACTGTACTGTATTGTACACTACTTTATATTAAAACCAATGAAAAGGAACATCACTGATCTCACCAAGAGCATTATGTAATTCATAGCCTTAATAATACTGTACTCATAATGATGATGATGATTATTATGGTACAGTAATAATATTGAAGCTGTTAATACTGTAGTTTGGGATTACTGTATATTTTTTTTTTTTTTCGAATATAAATCAAACAAAAAAAATAAGTTGTGTTGATGTCAGTGGTGTTTGTTTTGTCTTACAATGATTTATTTGGGTTAGTACCTTATTTTTACCTTATTTATTTATTTATACACTGAGCAGATTATAGTTTTGTAGTATCTGGACATTTATAAACACATCTAAAACACTTTGGATTTGACTGACAACTGCAAGGTATAATTTTATCTTTTAGGACTTTTGTTTGTTCAGTTGACACACCAATATACAGTACAGTATATGTAAACTGTATTTGACCACTTCTTTGACTACAGTACTGTACTACTTTTAGGTAACAAACATATTCATGATACAGTATTAGCATTTGTATTTGAAATGATGTATGGTACAGCATGTTTATTTTGTCCCTTTAAAGTGTCTGTGGTTTATCAATGGGTGAAATATAAATTGTCAGTTCGTTCTCATGGAGCTCAAGTGATATCGGAAAGTTAGAAGGCATTCACGGTAATTATCTTTACTGTTACCGTTTTCTATTACGATGTTTCTACCTTCCTTATTCACTTATTTGAAATACCGCATTCATTCCTACACTTTATTCCACAAAATAGTTATATCCAATATTGAGGTTGATAGGTTCTTGGACATGTATTAAAGAATCAGTAGACTTGAATCTATTAACAACATATAGTCACCATAAACCCAATGATATCTTAGTGAAGTCAAACAATGAGCCACAGACATTTGAAAGGATTACAATTTTCTGTAACTGTATATTTGTATTTGTAGATACAGGCAGTCTGTATGTTTTGTGTGATAGTTTGGTGCATAGATTAATGAAATGTATCCTTGAATGATATTTGCTTTGTGGTTTATTTTGCTTATGCTGTGTTTTTTGTTTTAAAGCAGTACAGTATTTATAAGTACATGTACTGTGTTGTACAATACATATGCTGTATACCTTAATATTCCCTAACATCTTTGGAGACAAGAAGCTTCTGTTTGTCAGTTACATAGTAAATTAAAATGCCTCATTTCCAAGATAGGTCATATTGAAATGGGGCATTTTGAAATTAGCCTGACCTTACGTAATCTAACCTAGACCACAACAGACTACCGGGACCTAACCTGGGCAAACTACCGGGACCTAACCGTGGTAAAGTACCAGGACCTGACCTGGGCAAAATACTAGGACCTGACCTGGGCAAAATACTGGGACTTAGCCAGATCTGGCAACACTGCTACAAAATGGCAATAGTGTAGAAAAATGCCAAAATGGTTGTGTAATGTTGATGTCTCCAGATTGATATGTTGAGGGAAAGGTGTATGTAAAATGTAATGTACAATTATATCCTGTACTGTACTGTAGTTCTTTACCAATGGAATGTATATTATCTCTTACAATAATTAAGCAGTGATGTTTGTAATGTTTTTTATATTATTGGTTTTTGTACTGCTGTAAAGTGTGTTAAAGCATTATTATTAATGGTATATATACCTGCACAGCATTCTGCAGTTATGTTATTATTATTATTCTGTTTCATAGTGTAGAGTACAACTGGCATTTTTATTAAGTTCCATAAACATATATTTTAAAGTATGATAGACTGTTTATTGAGAGTTTCAATACTTGTAGTTATTTAAAGAGAAGGACACTTGTTTTGCTTATGAGTCAAAAGTAATTTGTATAATACAGTACTTTATAGCATTAAAATTTATTTTAATTAGATTGGCATTCTCTGCTCATTAATAAGTTTATTTCAGTAATGTAATTAATATTTACATTTGTGTTAATTTCTTAGGTAAATCGTACTGTATTGTAAATTAATTTACATTTATAGAAAAATTAAAAAAATATTTCCACATTAGTGATCAAAATAGTAAGACTGTATTAATCTATGAAGTTCAACTTAATGATGTATTGGTCTAATGTATTACACCATCCCACAGATTGTGAAAGAGGACAATACATGGAAAGTGGAAGGTGTGTAACATCATGTTCTGAAGGTCATTATGTATGGAATCCTCGTCAGTTGGGTGCTGAGGGTCCACCTGCCTGTCGTCATTGTCACTACTCATGTCGTACCTGTTCTGGACCACAAGACTATCAGTGTCAGTCCTGCTGGGGTGATGCTATTATATACACACCCACTAAGGTATGTAATTATATACTTTACTGGAGTAGGGCTCATCTGTCTTGAATAGGTGCAGTCAAAATGAGTTACTGTACTTGAAAGGAGCATGTGGAGTTTCTAGATGGGATGGAGAAAGTAATGAGTGTGTGTATAAGGTTTGGTATGAGTGAGAAGACGGTAAAGAATTAATCCTATGTCTTTCTTCCTTTTAGGGTCAGAACCTGTGCCAACCTCGAAGTCTCCTAGAAGCGTACCAGAGCCAACAATGGTGGTACAGTGGTATGGTGGTAACAGTGGTGTCATTATTATTGGTTGTAATTATGTTAGGTGTGTTCATCTTGAGGGCACAATACACTTCCTCCCGTACACTACTGAACCGTGCCACCGCCCTACCTGGCTCCACTGTGGGTAAGAAAGGTAGTATTGCTAGGAATGGTTCAGCTGGCTATTCTCCAGTGGCCAGGGTAGAGGCTGACAAACTTATGTCTAAGGTTCCCTTCCATGACCTCACCAGTGATGAAGAAATGTGATGACATACACCTCAGAATACAGTAATGTTAAAAGTTGTTTTTATAATACAAAAGTGTCTGAAGTGAGCTACAGTACATGGAAGTTTTGTGATATGAAAATGTGTTGAGCAAGTTTTGAGATGTGAAGTTTTGAAGTTTAATAGAGATTTGGGAAATACATTATATGCATAATATATTTTTAGAATGAGCTTAGCAATTATGGATAAAATTATTTTTTAATGTAAATGAATTTACTTTGTAATTATGTGTAATATATGTTTGTTTTAATCACAAGTATTTGAGATAGTTGGAATTTATGTAATTTTTGATAATAGTTTTTGTATGTAATATTTTGAGATAATTCTTGCAGTTGCCTGCAAACTTATTTTTCTTTTCATTGCTCATAAAGTCTTTTTGATTGTTGAACATTGTTAATGAATTACAGTATGTTGAAATGTATGCTGACCAATTATCATTTAAAATTTAGAATGAAAAGTATATTTTCCAATGTGAAAAACTGATGAAAATGGTGGTGGAGTTATAAATGACAATAATTACTAATGCCTCTTCAAGTTAAAAAACAAATTAAGAGTATAATGACATTCTTAAAGACTTTTTACAAGATGTCCCTCTCCGTCAAATAAAACCAGTAATTTGGAGAGCACAACTGAAACAATTTGACCACAATCATTCTTGCTTTAAGGGTTCAGTGTTGGGTTACATTTAAGAATGATGTCCTAACATTCAGAAAAAAGGCAGATGGAGAAGTTATGATGATAATAATGTGAGTGAGGTGGAGGCTACAGATTTCTCCAAACTATGCTGAGAAACAGACAGTGTTGAAATAGGTTTTCTAATCTGTGGCACAGTTTGAAGGATTCCAAAACAAAATATATCTCCAACATAATCTTAATCTCATAATATATATTCTATGGTGAAGTGGGTTTGAGGTGCATTGTTCCCACATAATGATGGATTCAGTGGTTATCAAATATACACACACTATTGGTAGAGTAATAAGAGCTCATAACTGAAGGGGACATTTTCTGTTATGTGCTTTAGTCATCTGTACAGAAACAGTAAATGAAACAACAAACCAACCCCCAGATTCCCTGGTCCAGTAAGCTGTGATCCCATCTTCCTGGGATGTGTTTCAGTAGCCTGGCCATATAGGGACATACAGCCCCTCCTTTATTTTAATTTGTTTTTTTTTTACTATGACCAGTGTGTACCAGGGGTCTGTGGGACAGGAGGCCATTCTGCCCCGGGAAAACAATAAACAACAACAACAAAAACAAACCCACCTAAGCCAGAGAAACATGATGAGAGTGAGGAACAATAATTGTTTTAAAGCTACACATTCTCCAATGAGTAGATGAGGGAGGGAGGGAGGGAAGGGGAAATACTAAGTAGAGGATATCCCAGGAAGATCATCTTATCTTCAGTATATATGAAAGGTATACTGTACTAAGAACAAAATAATTAATTAAGGCAAGCAGGGATAAAGGTAAAGAGATCAGAATAGGAAGTGTCCCACTACACACAAACAGTTTCATCTTAATTAGCATTGCAAATTTGTGTATACAGTATATATATATTCTTTTGAGGCACATCTTATAAAGATTTTTGAAATATATTACTGTACCTCCCTCCCCCCTCCATTATTTCCTGAAGGCATGATGTTACCTCAGACATTTTCTGTATTATGATAGCAATATTCAGCTCAAAGATTTATCAGTGCACCTGTACTTAAATGGAGAGGAATTTGAGGAAGTCTGAATCACCAGCAAAGGTAAATGTATACAGTATACAGTACCAGATATATTGTGCCTTTACTCCTCTCTTGTACTCAGGGCATTAAGTTGAATCTCATAATTTGTAGTACTTGTACTTGTACTGTACTACAGTACAGTACTTACTATGTGAGAAACATTCACCAATGAAATGTTATCCTCACTAACCCATAATTAAGGAAGGTAAGAAGATATCATTATATCATTAGCAATTTGGAGGCAACTGATGTATCCAAACTGTTCACAACAAACAAACAAACACACTACAAAATAATGAAATAAGTTATCAATTTCTTGACAGTACTGTATGCAAGAATCAGTAACTTTTAGTTTGCCTGCATCTTTCTCCTTATTATTACCATGATCAATTATGTATTTTATGGCTGAAAATGTCTTTAGATTAAATTATTGTTCATATTGCTGGTAGAAATCTGAATTACATATTTATGTAATACAAGTGTATATACTTTGTTAAAATGCACATAGAAAAAAAAATATTAATGACAAAAATAATATAATAATGTAAAGTGACTATCACTGTGACAACTCAGTACTGTATATTACTTTTATAGGTGGGATACCTCAATTCCTCCAGGAACTCCTCCCCATCTCACTAATGATAATGGCATAATTATTCTGTGCATGAAATAAGGTTATTGTAAATCAGAGAGCATTATATCCAGCATTTATTGTATATAATGCTTAAGGAGGTAATTCACCTTTGATACATTAGAGTGCCATGATTCCTCACAAAATATGCCAGGAAACGGGACCATATGAACAAAAATAATAATGTTTTGTTGCTTGGAATAGTTTGGATGAATCGGTTGCTCCAGATTTGCCAACACTGTGTTTCCCATGATTTAAGGTCAGTGAAAAGATTCCCATGGTTTATGTGTTAGTGTAATGGATATTGTGGCATGAATAAAATATATATGATGTTAAAATTAGAGTGAACTGAAAGATATTAATTCTCCAAAACTCAGCCAAAAATAAACCTTACTAACTAAACTAAAGTAGAGTATTGTGTTTTTTGGTACATTGTGGATGAGTTAGTAACCTTTACTTCACTGACTACACTATGTTAATGTACCCAGTTTAATATTCATCCACTGTTTAATATTTGTATCCAGGCCTTGTTGATATACCGGTATATACTTGACATAGGGGGCCAATACCACAGAGGCTTGGGTTTGTTATGATCCTTCCCAACCATGCTTATGTCAGACTTAAGTATATCCTACAATCTAAGTATCCATATCCACAAAATCTGTCAGGCTTGGGGGGGACTAGGGGGGTGCAGGAATAGGGGGACAGGCTTGGGGTTGGTATAAAGCATGTCCCCCTATTCCTGCACCCCTCTAACCCCCCTAAAAAATACTCCAAGCCTGTCCCCCTACTCCTGCACCCCCCAAAACCCCCCAAGCCTGTCCCCCTACTCCTGCACCCCCCAAAAACCCCCAAGCCTGTCCCCCTATTCCCACACCCCCTTAAGAGAGCTACATATTTTGTGATATTTTCCAACATTCTGTACTTAAGAGGATCAAAGGTAGGATAATTATGTACTACAACTTTTTTATACATCTGAGATTTATGTGAAGCAGTAACCATGTTTGATTTGCAATTTTGTGGGTAAAATTTGCCAGATATTCCATTGGCAAGTGTATTTTTGTAAGCACAGTACAGGTAATACTAATTGGGGTGAGAGACTGAAACAAACTAAAGAAATGTACAGTATGCGTTTTCCATAATGAATATACCCTACTGTAGTTTGTGCGATCCAATAAGAATTACCAGTACAGTATATTAATGTTTAAGGCTTCAAATGAGATGTGGTACTTATAGTATGGAAAGTTTTTTTTTTTTTTTTTTTTCTAAGAAAGATAATGAAAATAGGAAAAAAAATCTTATGCTCATATTTTGATTGACCTAAAAGTAACCGTACCATAGCCAGGTCTATTTCTTGCCTTTGTAAACCCACAAAGTGTAAATATCATAATCCTTAACTGAGGGAGACGATTCACTTCAATACATGTAATGCAGAAGCTAATTATATACCAAGCCACATAGGTATCTGGTGGTACAGTATGTAGAGATTACAGCACAATGAACTGGACGTAATATATATATATATATATATATAAAGGAAAGTGATTCCCATCCCCCTTGGTGTAATGTATAAAGCACCACTTTCCTCCACCTACAAACATCACAAGAGGTATACTCATGGTCAGACATGTGGCTCATCCAGCCAAGCCTTAATGATTCAAACAACTGTGTTGTAAGGAGACACACTGTTGTTTTAACCTTATAAGGTAGGCTGTTTGCCATTCATCCTGCCTGGGATTCGTGATACAATTTCTGACCGTGAGTGTACCAAATGGAACTTGCAACATGGTCGAAAATTGCTTTAAATTAGGGTAAGTTTTCTGCCGACTTACATCCTTGCTCCCGCTGGCCTTATTTAATGTATGACTGACTGACTGACTGACTGACTGCTTATTTTACTCTATACAGTTGTATTGGTTATTTGGTGAGTACTGTACATGTACTGTAATGTCATGTGCCACATGTAAGGTTGCTTCAAAATGCATAATAATAAAACACATGATCTCAAACATGATGATAGACATTTTAAGTTAAGAGATTGTGGAGTAATGTTATCCTTCTACTTGTATTATGACACTTTAAAGTTAAGTGTGAACTGAGAAAGATTTAATATTGCTAATAATAATAATAATAATAAAAAATTTGGATACCAACTTGTAATGATCTTACCATCTGATGATAAAATACTGTAAAGAACATTTTAATACTATGTACTACTTGTGGTGAGAATAATAATAATACAAGAACTAGCACTAAACTGGAACAGATAATTTGGTACTAATATAAGCCTGGGAAATATAAGTGCATAGAGATGGGGATAGAATAAACTACAAAGATAAGCTAAATAGGGTGTGTGTGTGTGTGTGTGTGTGTGTGTGTGTGTGTGAGAGATTGTAGGGGACTCGCTAAGGAAGTCACAAAAAGAATGACAACAGCTGACTGAAAAAAGGAACAAAATCCAGTTACTGAAGTGGCGTCAAACCTGGAATAATTGATACATAAAGGCTGACTGGTAACCACTTAATCTTTATTAGTCATGACAGGCTGCTGACATTGGACAAGGAGGCAACAACAGAATGGGGCATGACATTCCCATATTACTTTTATCACCAAGTGCTGAAGAGCTCAAAGAATGTTGTGTTGCCAGGCTTGTACTGTACCCATATAAGAAAGATTTTTTTTTTTTTGGCAAACTTTGCTGTTGAGGCAATATGTCTTTAGTTCCTTTGACTACTGTAGCTTCAACATCTATTAATGCTCTGTTTAAATGATGACTGAATATAATTGAAGGAATTTTCAAAATGTGTATTGAATAATATATTTTCAGTTTAAGTTAGATGTATTCTACCCAACTTGATATAGAACCATAAGAATAATATAATTAAACATTTACCTCTCATAATATTGGACTGTATATTAGATTTCCTTTCACTTCAGTCTTTAAATTTATCTCTCCTTCAGTCTTGTAAAATATTTCACATTAGTAGCATTAATAATAATTCATTGTTGTAATTACTGTATTGTATACATTGTTCTAATTGAGTTTATTTGCTCAAAACATGAAAATAATATGTATATATTGTACTGTATAATGAGTAATAATATATAAACAATGGAACATTTTTTAAACATAATCCTCCTCAGTTTTATGAAGAGCATGTTTAACATTCCGGCTCATTACTCTAGACTTGACATCTTTCTAATTGAATGTATTAGTGATGTGAGCAATACTTTAAGGGTTTTGGCACCCCTTTGGCCCCTGCCACTAGCTTTCAGTTCTTTAATTGTCCCTCTTTTATCTCTATTTCCTTCCTGCTTTCTGTCTCACCATTCTATCACCTTTTTCTGGCACTATATGACCTTGCTGTTGTGGTGCCTAATATCAATCAATCAATCAATCAATCAATCTAATTGGTTCCCTCTGACACCAAGACTAAACACAATACAATGTGAATAAATACTGTTTAAGCAAATAAGAAAAGTTAGCAGAATGGATCACTGAAACAAAATATAATTAGACATCCCATATATCAATAATTAACTTGTAAGTGTTAACATGACCATTATAATTAAAAGATAAAATTTACTAGCTGTTTGAAAACAAACACCGTAAACACACAAAGTTGGTGTGTCAGAGTGCAGATATTATCGTGTTTGTTAAATTCTTGTACAAAAATAAATCTTAGGGTATTTTTTAATGCTTAATAATTACACTATTATGTATTTTGTGAAATTATTTACAGATGGTGGAGGATGGATTTATAT
Source organism: Petrolisthes manimaculis (assembly GCA_034508575.1). Taxonomy (NCBI): domain Eukaryota; kingdom Metazoa; phylum Arthropoda; class Malacostraca; order Decapoda; family Porcellanidae; genus Petrolisthes; species Petrolisthes manimaculis. Next base: position 335,839 of record JAWZYT010001326.1, on the reverse strand, counting down.
ATATATCAGTAAAGCATTGTTAGTAAACTTGTTTTTTAATTAGTGTATTAACATATTGCACTCAAATCCCTACAGTACTGTACCATATTGTCAAGTGGAGTTCAATTACAATTAGGTTTGTAAAGATTATTAGTCAGTTTCCTTCACCCCCTATCATCACTTTGCTGTACAGTATTATTGTAACACAGATTAATGAGGTTGGTGTTCCTTGCTGTAGAATGTATTGACACTTAGATTAATTAAGAATATTGTTATTGGTGTGTACAGTATACTGAATAGTGAAGTATGTACACAAATATTCATTGGAGATATACATATCAAGCATTCCAATACACAGCACTAACTTCATGGCACTAGAAATAATTAAATACTTACAATACACTCTTCTTAACAAGGATATTGCCATCAAACATTGCTTAGAATTATGCAACTTAACTTTCTTTCTTTCTTTTTTATTTGTGTTTTAATGTCCATCTCTGTAACTACTGTACAAAGTCGTTTCTGGACTAACACAATCCTAAATTACTGTAGATATCCATATGTTACATTCAATGTTGAGTGGCCTATAATAGTACAGTATGCTGCATGAACATACAGTGTACAGTATAAGGAATTACATTACATTCTACAGTATATTGAGTAACTTAGTGCAACATGAACACATAAGGTTATAATAGTGTAAGTTAGTTGTCTTATCTCTATATATATACTAAGGCTGGATAATATGAAGGATGGGCAGGATACCTTCCTCTCCCAGTACCAGTAGTACAGTACTGTAGTTTGGTTGGTTGGAATCGTTCAGCCCACAGATAGATCATGTAATACAACGTACCTGGATATAACATAACACATTATCTACCCATTACATTTTTCTATACCTCCCTCCTTATATATATATATATATATATCCGATTCAGACTTCCGACACTGGGCATAGGTTTCATTAGAGAGGCTAGAGGTTTTATCAAGCCTGTTACCGTGGCCCAGGTCATTGGTCAACTTTCGAATGTCTGAAACCTGAATGAGAAGCATATTTTTATTTAAACTTATCTTTTTTTTATTACAATGGAAGCAATCTCATAGTGAGGTGACGAAGTTTCACATATTTGAAGAATTTGTATTAACATTTTGAGTTACACAATTGTTTTGTACCGTTGAATAATTGTATTTCCTAGGGACAATACCGGATGCTTCGTTTTCATTATATCAGGGAATCCCATTCATCTATTCTTCCTCCAAATCTTTTTTAAACAAAATAAAACCTTTTATAGTAGTCATATATAATAAATAAGAGTAAATATCATGTTACTTGAACGATAAAAGTCATTGATAATAAGGAATGGAAGACATGGCAACTCAACCCTCCTGACAACAACAACAACAAAACACAATACGTAACTCCTCACACACACACACACCCAAATTTGACCAACTTTATTTATATTTATTGTTATATTGTTATTTAACCCGGTATGTGAACTAGAAGAAGAAGTGATATACACGAAAATAGACGCATAATAAATAAATAATAGTAAATAAAATACATAAATAGATAAATAAATAGATAATAATACTGTAGTGGGAAAGTGTTATATACAGTACGTTTATTGCGTCACGTAACTTTAACTAGACACAGGAAATTAATATTATTGTTTGTTCATAACTGTGTAGAAGAGAGAGTAAAGCAAGCAAGTAAGTAAGAAGAGGAGAATAAAGAAACACAAAGGAGAATAAAGAAAAAGAAGAGAAAGGAAAATTGACAAGAGGAGGAGGCGTAGTAACGTATACATATTATTATTATTATTATTTTTGTAATTTTTGCGGTAATAGGAGAAAGTCAAGATGAATTTAATGTGTGTTGCCTCCAGACTGAGCCGGGGTGGATTTCCTTCATTGACTAAAGGCTTCAAGGTGAGATAATCAATAATGTAACTTATTGCATTCATATTATTATTGGCTATATATATATATTGGGTAAATTTATAGACAACCTGGGTTCACTATATTGTATATATTAGTATCATTATCCACTATTTTGGACCATTCTAAGACAATTTTCGAGATATGCCCCGTTTACAAACATAATTTGGAAGTAGTCTGACCTAACCTAACCTAGACCACAGCAGACTACCGGGACCTAACCTGGGCAAACTACCGGACCTAACCTGGGCAAACTACCGTACCTAACCTGGGCAAACTACCGGGTATAACCAGTGTAAACTATCATAAAGTGACTGGGGCAAATTTCCAGGATTGTATATTGTTGTCTGATAGTAAAGTTAGACTAAAAAACTCTCTTATACTCTATTGTAAAGTTTAGGGTTGTATATTATTGTCTGATGATAAAGTTAGACTAAAAAATTCTCTTACTCTGTTGTAAAGTTTATGGTTGTACTGTATATTTTTGTCTGATAATAAAGTTATTAATTAATTAGACTAAACAATTCTCTTACTCTGTTGTAAAGTTTATGTTTGTGTCATTTTTTGTTCTTTTTTCAGTTGACAGCCTTCCAGCCACACCTGAGACGCACCACAGTCACCCTCGCCGGTGAGAGTGTTCAGCGTGTGTCTGTGGAGGAAATACCAGCCGTGGGAAGGAAGTGGGTGGGACGATGGCTGTTTGGTTGTTCCGGCATGGTGTTTGGTGCTGTCGTTATTGGTGCGTAAACATTGTCAAGAATTATATAAACATTTTGAAAGCACTACAGTATATAAAATGATATGCATTATTCTATTATTGGTACGTAAACATTGTCAAGATTTATATAATAATTTTGAAAGCACTATCAACAGTAAAATTACCGTATATACATTATTCTATTATAGGTGGGTAAACATTGTCAAGATTTATATAATCATTTTGAAAGCACTACCGGGTATATAATTATAATGATATAGATTATTCTAGTATTGGTGGGTAAACGTTGTCAAGATTTATATAATCATTTTGAAAGCACTATATATACTGTACATTATTCTATTCAAAGATATTCAATGGACACTCGGCATTCCTTGTGTTGTGCAATTTTGTATTTGTCTAAAGGCTTTTGCACCTTCTATACATAGTTACTTAAAATTTACAGGTTAGTCACTTAAGATTTGGTAATCTGAACAGCTTCTGACAAAGATAAAACAGACATCACAGAGCTAGAGTTTGTGTAAATATAAAATACCTAGAGTAGAGAGTTATTTGCTGATGCACATGACCATTTTGGAATTGGTTTTAAAGATAAAATCATGCCTATTATAAGACCAGATGAACAAAAATAATAGTATTCTGTTGCTTGGACTAGTTTGGAGGAATTAGTTGCTCCAGATTTATCACCACTGTACTTCCCTCTTAACTCCCAAAGCCTCAATCTAGATCTCTGCATCAAAATACTCTGATGATTAAAGTTGTTGTGAGTACAGTAAGTGGAATACTGTATTTTGTGTTGGTAAATCTGGAGCAACTGAATCCTCCAAATTATTCCAAGCAACAGAACACCATTATTTTTGTTTATCTGGTCCTGATTCTTGGCATACTTTGGAGGAATCAAGACTCTCCAATGTACCAAAAATGAATTACCCCTTTAATTAATTAATTGACCACCAGGTGGGTTGACACGTCTCACTGAGTCTGGACTGTCCATGACTGATTGGCATCTGTTTGGCAAGAGGCCACCATGGAGTCAAGAGGAGTGGGAACGAGAGTTTGCACAATACAAATCCTACCCAGAGTTTCAGATGTAAGTTAATATTGTTTTTCATCCATGAGGGGAGGTTGCTGAGTGGTTAGTGTTGTGGACTCATAACCTATATATAGGCCAAGAGATGGATTCCTCTCAGGTGAGTGCCTGAGAATATTTACTCTTCCAATGTGAGTTTGAGGCACTAACTATAAGGCCACCGAATGTTGTAAAACCCCCTCACTGGTACCATAACAGCTGCAGTATTTGGGAATTACCCTCACTTCCCTCCCTCTGTGGCTGGGTACAAGTTCAGAAGTAGTGACATGTGTGTGTGTGTGTGTGTGTGTTTGTGTAGCAGTTGACCTGGACCACAGTAATGGGCTTGATGAAGCCATGTCCAGTGTCGGATCATAAATAAAAAAATATAAAGTGAATAAAAGTGAGAGTTTACACCGTACAAAACCTATCCAGAGTTCCAGATGTAAGTTATTGTTAATTCATATACAGTATATATATATTTCTTTTTCTTCTATTTTGTAGGAAGAACTCGAACATTGATCTTCAGGAATTTAAATTCATTTGGTGGATGGAGTACGGTCACCGTCAATGGGGTCGTACCATCGGCACTGTCTTCCTGCTCCCAGCTGCATACTTCTGGCACAAGGGTTGGTTCACACGAGTGCTCAAGAAGAGAGTTGTCTTGTGTGGTACTCTCATTGGTCTTCAGGTGAGATAATCATATTGTACTCATATATTTTAATTAACTTTTTTTTTTTTTTTTTTATTCGTCGTCGCCGCCCCGCCGCCGCCGCCGCCGCCCGCCGACCCCGACGACTCCGACCCTGCCCCCAACCCCGCCGCCCCCGACCCCGACCCCGACCCCGACGCCCCCGACCCCGACCACACACATCTTACCTACCTACCCACCCACCCACCGACTACCCACCTACTACCTACCTACCCACATCTTTCCTACCACCCACCCACCCACCCACATCTGTTAATACTTATCTCTGCCAAATATAAAGGGCAATGTCTCTTGTATCTCTGGGGAATAGTGAAGATGAAACATTTTATCTTGGAATAATATATATATATATATATATTATTTTTTTTAAGGGGGAAATTTTGTATTTGTAAATCTGGAGCAACTGAATCCTCCAAACTATTCCAAGCAACAGAACACCATTATTTATGTTCATCTGGTCCCGTTTCCTGGCATACTTTGGAGGAATCAAGGCACTCCAATGTAACAAAAGTGTTGGCAGGTTAATTAAATATTACACTATGCTAGAATATAAATATGATGTTCTGTTTGTTTCTGACTTCCTGCAAACTAGAAAAATGTAAACACCGTGATAAGTGAGGAAATTTTTGAATTGGTGAGAAGTTTAACTGTTCAGGTACATTAGAGCAAGTAGAAAGTACAAGAAAATATGGCTGTATGTTCACCACCACTCAAAGTGTAGCCAATCATGTACCACCTAACATTGGCACTGGGTTCCAAGTGATTCATTCATAAAGATACATAGGCTTTACTACATACAATTGCCAGACATTATCATTATACTGTACAGTCATATTTCTCTTCTACTTTCTTTTTACTTGCTCAATTGTACCTACTAAACTATTTGTTTATTCAGTCGTCTTGAAATAAATTAGAAAGAGTTAATCCTATTTTAGGTAATATTACTGTAATGGTATCCCATCCCACCATTACAGGGCTTATTAGGATGGTACATGGTGAAGTCTGGACTGGAGAAGGAAAGGTTTCAGGAACCGTCGGACATTCCCCGAGTGTCTCAGTACCGCCTTGCTTCTCACCTGGGTATGGCATTTGTTCTCTACAGCCTTTTTCTATGGAACGGTCTGGAGGTGACCTTCCCTGCACAGAAACTAAAGCAGGTAGGTCATTATGTATGTATGTATGTACAGTTGTGGTCAATAATAATCATCCACATATGGGTATCAAACAATTTACTGTCTAATGTTTTCACATGTTATCCCTATAAGTAGTACATAGCTGCTTGTTGTAAATTTAAAAGTTAACGTGTTAATTGGAAAGTTTTTATTCCAAGGAACAGAGGGAAGCTGTCAAACTCTTTCGTGAGTTACCCCTATATGGATGATTATATTTGACCACCACTGTATGTTTCCTCTATATGTATGTCAGCAGTTTATTCATGATTATATCTGTATGTATGTCAGCAGTTTATTATGAACCTATCCAGTGATGTTTACAGTTAAAAAAAATAGTGTATAAGCTGGCATGTTTTCCAAAAACTTATTATTTTTTTGTTTTGTTTTCCCAGATAACCTCTCAGGCCCGTAACTTTCGTAAGTTTGCCCATGTGACCAAAGGCTGGGTGTTCTTGACAGCTCTCTCAGGTATAGTTTATAATCCCTTGTTCAAATGGTCTCTTGTATAGTTGCCAAAATATGAATTGCAACATCTTGTAATAGAACATATAAGTTTATTATTGTCCATAGTTGCTTGTAGGGATCATAATTATGTACAGTATGTAATATAGAAGAATATGTATATTTCAGATACTCCAGATTTACCAACAATGTATTATAATGTCCATTGTTAAATGATGATAACAACAGTACTGTATTATAATGTCCCTATTAAATGATGATGATAACAGTATTATAATGTCCCTTAAATGATAACAACAGGAGCACTGGTTGCTGGACTGGATGCTGGTCTAGTTTACAACAGCTTCCCCAAGTTTGCTGACCGTTGGATACCAAGTGACCTCCTTGCCTTCTCACCAACACTCAAGAACTTCACTGAGAATCCCACCACTGTACAGTTTGACCACAGGATATTGGTGAGTGCTTTAAAGTTTCTCCGATTGTATGTTAGAAACAGAAGCATTTTTTTATATACTGTACAGGTATGTGTATATATAATGTTACAACACTGGACATAAGCTTCAAGCCCGTTACCGTGGCCCAGGTCAACTGCTACTCACACATCATGATTTCCGAACTGGTACAAAGCCACAGAGGGAGGGAAGTGAGGGTAATTCCCAAATACTACAGCTGTTATAGTACCAGTGAGGGTGTTTTACAACATTCGGTGGTACAGGACACACAATTTTTTTTTATAATAATTGTATTATACAGTTATTTGCCATAATTTTGTGACCCATCCTAATCAACAACATTGATATTACCCAGAGATCATTTCTTAGTATACAAATTTTAGGTCATTGCAATAGTAAGAGGGGATTTTACCTTCCTATCAAAGGTGCTAAAAAAAAAATATATATATATATATATATATACTGTATCTTAACAATATAAGTTAACTTTGTAAGTGTATCTGTTTTTAAAATCATTATTTTGTTACACCGTCCAGGGTACAACAGCAGTGTGCCTGGCTACAGCACTAACTGTATGGTCAAGGCGAGGTGTGAAGTTACCACCTAGAGCCTACAGTGCTGCCACTGCTCTGGGAGCCATGGCATGGATGCAGGTAATTCACAACAAAAATGGTTCTACTTATGATTGTTATTTTCAAACACATACATACACTTTGGGTGACAGGCTATACATTTTTTTGGTGAGTGAACATGTGGTTTTGTTATTTTCAAATACACTTTGGGTGGCAGGATATATATTCTTTTGTGAGTGAACATTTCAATGGAAAAAAACTATTAGGTCTATTATTATCTTTGTTTCTATATATAAAGGTTAGGAATTTTGACACTACAGTAGCTGGAAATATTACTATGTCTTCAGCCATTATGAATACATTGTGTCTGAATTCCTTATGAGTTTGTTGACACTCATATGGGTATTTATCTGAATTCTAGACTATTGCCATTTTGTAGCAGTGTTGCCAGATCTAGCTAGGTCCCAGTATTTTGCCACGGTCAGGTCCAGATACTTTAAAAGGTTATTAAAGGTGCCAATACGTGGCCCAGTCACTGGGACAGAGTGTAGCACACACTGTGTGTATGAAACACAATTATAGCATGCATCACAAGGATGATCATTGTGATGCGTGGCCCAGAGACCTCTCCACCCACGTGAGACCCGAGTCAGCTTCGGCTATGGCTGACTAAGCAGGAAGATCTCAGACAGCCGACTCAAATCCCCCACCCCCTGCTCACAGGGGTGGTAACCTCTGGCATCAGTGGCATTTTTAACGTGTCCCGAGCAAGGATCGAACGCTGGGCTGCAGAATTGCAGCCACAGACTCTACCACTGTACTAGCCAGAGGCCCAGTACAGTGGACTCTCCAATAACGCGGTAGTTACGTTCCTGGAGACGTCGCGTTATTAAAAAACGCGTTATTTAAACTTAATTTCCCCATAGGAAACAATGGTAATAGTGGGGGTTGCGTTCCTGGACAATGCAAAAGTCTACCTTTTGGGGATTTTGTTACTCTAATGTATGAATAGTAGAGTCAAACTAAAGTATGTAGTTGGTGACTCAAACAACAAAAACCCACATTCTCGTTTTATTTATATTTGTAAAGTAACGGTACACTTTCCTTCACATTTAACACTCGTCACTCCAGTCTGCCTACTCACCCCGCTCTCCCTCCCCACCCCTCTCTCCCTCCCCACCTCTCTCTCCCTCCCCACCCCGCTCTCCCTCCCCACCCCTCTCTCCCTCCCCACCCCGCTCTCCCTTCTCACTCTGTGTTTCCTCCACATCCCGCTCTCCTTCCTCACTCCGCTCTCCCTCCCTACCCCGCTCTCCCTCCTCACTCTGTGTTTCCTCCACATCCCGCTCTCCTTCCTCACTCCGCTCTCCCTCCACACCCCACTCTCCCTCCACACCTCCTCACTCTCCTTCCACACTCGTGTTACCTTCCTCTGACACCACATCTGTCTTCCTTTTAAAGAATTGATCAAGTCGTGTCTGTTTGGTCAGAGAGCGGGCCTGAGCAGCTCACCCTGCTTCCCGCCAAAAGTAGTGTGGGTAAGCGGGTGAGCGTGGCCGCGTTAAATCGAACAAATAATGTTATTTAATCATATCCCCCCTATATATTATACCGCGTTGAATCAAAAACGCGTTAATCAAAACCGCGTTATTGGAGAGTCCACTGTAGTTTGCCCAGGTTATTTCCTGGTAGTCTGATGTGGTCTTGGTTAGGTTATTTCCAAAGAAAATGTCATAAAAGTAAAGTGTCTTAGAATGGTATAAATTAGTGGGTAAAGAAGGTAAAAATATCATAAAAGAACATGGTAATATACTGGATAATTACCCTCATTATAATTGTATACATTATATCAATAGTGGGAAAAATACATCTCATATTTATGCTTTTTATTTTTCACCAGGTTGGCTTGGGAATTTCAACACTACTACTGTATGTACCAACAGCCTTGGCTGCCATGCACCAATCTGGCTCCCTCATCACCCTCTCCTTTGCTATCTGGCTCACACATGAACTGAGACACATTAAGAAGATTCCCAAGTGAAATATCTGGGCACCTGAATCAAGCAGGGAGTAAGTAATATATAGTAGGTCCTAAAGCCCCTTACACACAAGGCAAAAGATGGCAGGCGCACACTGTTACCAATTTTGTGGGTAGGTGTCAGGCTCAAGTGGCCAATGGCTACCAGGGACTCCTGCCATCTGTTTGCCTCTCGTGTAAGTAAGTTCTGTACAGTATCCACAGTTAACAGCATAAATTATTCTCGTATGATAGAATACCGATCCATATTTTCCCCTATTCTTGACATCAGATATCTGACCACATCTACTTATTATGAACATAGTAAGGTTGTAGTGTCAGTTTACCTGGTGGTGGTTCTTAGATATTAAAAATAAGTATTGGAAAAAAAATTTGTTTCAATTCTGGTCAAAATGGTGTCGTGTAGGCTACAGTATATTCAATCATATAATCCAGTTGACCTCCGAGTATAATATATGACATTATGGGTGTGGCTTCATTCATGGTACAAAATTGCTTTGGTTTTGCAAATTTATTACTGTTTATAATATACAGTATCGCCAAAAAAAGATGCGAACTGCCACCGACATCGACGCTACCTAAGACATCGTGACATAAAATTATGGGAGATTTCATATAAAAAACAAAATATATTGTTCTGGTACCCACCAATTAGTACTATCTCATTTCTCCTTTCACTTTAACCTCTTGCAGACATCTAGGCATAGACCTAGCTAATTTTTCAAAATAGGATCTCTCAGTCAGCAAGAAGGATACACATTATGTTTGTGGCATGCCTGACGGTCTGCCTGCATATTTCTTTAATTGGCACTTTTCCTTCCCTTAATGCCATAGTATCTTTCAGCCATTGCCCGGCAGCAATAGGTTGTTAGGATACCGCCCTCTGTCAGACTTACAGTGAAAATTACGTTTAAAACATACTAAGGTTGTCTGTATTGTTAACTTCAGTTGTGACACATCTTCCCTTCGATGTCGCTGGCAGTTCGCATCTTTATTTGCCGATACTGTATATATTAATGTGTATATACAGATGTTATTTAACATTACTCAAAAGAAAGACTAAATAATGTACAACGTTTTATGCAGCAAGATTTATTAGAGAGATTCAAAGACCACTTCAAAACAAGAAGGCAGCAGCTTGACTAAATGAAGGGAATTATATATATTTGGCCACAGACTTACTTAGGTATGATTATGAGAAATTGAGAGTAAGAGCAGGAGAAATGGATATGCTGAGAAATGTGTGTGTAAAGTCTGAGAATAACTGACAGGGAGTGAATGACTGAAACCCCTAAAAGGTGTGGTGGTGTGAGCTAATCACTTGATCAATGACTTAATATTTACCAGAAAGCAGCAAGAGTTCCCACCACTTACTACACTTGACAACACTCAGGTGCTAATACCCTGACTCCCATTTGGGGGTCCAAGTATCTGTAAGGCTTTGGTCAAACCAGACTCAGGACTGCTCGGCCAGACAGTCTGGGGAACTACAACAACAACAACACTCAGGTGCTGGAAAAATATTTTTTTACTCACTAGTTACATGATAATTTTTTGGCATTTTCAAGTTGTTGTTTGTGTAATATTATGGACTTTGCAAGTGCTGTAATGTTTCCAGCTCCAAACCCTGATGCACCACAGCGATGAATTATCTCCATGAAGAATGTATCTTCAGTGAAGATGGGAGTCGTGAACACTTGCATGATGTACCTGAAACATATTATACAGAAATAGGATTTAAGTATTACATATAATGAATTTACAGTGCTGATGTTGGTAAAGATTTCTTATCATAAAACAATTACAGCACAATTCATTATCCATGCTCATTATCCATGTTGTAGGCTACATGGTTCAGTTCTACAGTAGCATTTTGCTATATAGCCTACTGTACATACATCAGTCACCAAAAGTTCAGTAGCAAGTCACTGCTCAATCCAGCTTCTTTTGTTTGGGCAGTTACAAACAGACTACAGTATGCATAAATGAATAAATAACATATTAGCTTCAATCAAAAGTAAGGAATGGAAGGACAACTGAATAAACTGAAGTTCTGAAACTCAAAAATGAAGGGATGTTAAAAATAACTTAAGGTGGTAATTCTTTTTTGTTAGGGTACATTAGAGTGCCTTGATTCCTCCAAAGTATGCTAGGAAACAGGACCAGAAGAGCAAAAATAATGGTGTTCTGTTGCTTGGAATAGTTTGGAGGATTCAGCTGCTCCAGAATTACAAACACAAAACTTTCCCCATTAGAGGGATATACCAGTTTGGATGTATAAAGTGTATACCTTGTCATGCTCTTCTGGGAAGCCTCGGTAGCAGTGAAGATGTCAGCTTCAGTGTCTAGTAAGATGCCTAAATTCTTGAACTCTTCCACTTCTCCTCCATGTCCAGTCTCTTGTATTTCTTCAAGTTTTATGCCCTGTTGGAGTGTGTATAGTTGAAAAGGGAATGTGAAAGAGTAATAGTCCTGCTGAAGAAAAAGGGCTCAAATTGGGTCAGGACAGTATACAGTACTTTATTTGGAAAATACTGACTGTACAGTTGGCCACACATGAAGCTGGTATGGCTCGTTACTTGTGAGGTGGCTACAAAAGAAAGAAAAAAAAAAATCTAGTTTGTTGACAGGCAGAGTAAAATATTATTACTGTCTGCTTGTTAACAAACTATAACTTTTGTTCACTTTCCTTCCAGCTGTAGGTATCTCACAAAATAGCGAGGTGTACCAGATTCATGTGTAGGCAACTGTACATCATTTTAGAATGACTGTTTTTTTTTTTTCCTATATAGTCCAACTGATCCTAATATATATGCAGATAACTATCATCATCTGTATCATCAATTGAGATCAGGATTACGTAATGAGAGACAAAAATATATATATCTTGTATAGTCTAGGCCTAATTGGTTACTTTATCCATTCGTTAACACTCGTATGTTTATAGAAAGTAACACAATGCAACAAGACATGTAGGAACTCCTTGAAGAAACTAATGAAGGGGGTAATTCACTTTTGTTTCATTGGAGTGCCTTGATTCCTCCAAAGTATTCCAGAAAACAGGACTATATGATAAAAAATAATGGTGTTCTGTTACTTGGAATAGTTTGGAGGATTCAGTTGCTCCAGATTTACCAACACAAAATTTACACCTTAATATGACCAGATAGTTGCATTCTGAACCAGTTTCTATTCTAACAACACATGTAATTTACCATGAGAAATATATCTGTCATCACTGCACTCAAATCGTGTTACATCATTATAGCTCATACATAAGTGGAAATGAAGTGGATTTTTTCTGCCGACTGTACCAAATATAAGGAAAAAAGCAGCGGAATATTATAACAAAATTCTAATGGACTGTTATAAGGGTGGATGTGTGTTCATATAATGAGTAAAGAGTTCTGACCTCCTGATAGTAGACAGGTGGAGGTCTACGGAATTGTACACCACACTTGGTCATGTGGTTGACTGTGGCTGTCATGGTTGGTGTGTGTAGAGCTATGTGTTGAATACCAGGACCACCATGACCACGCAGGAATGTGTTTACTTGGCTCTCGTCTGCAAGAAAAAGGATGGAATTACGGAACACTTTTTTGAGATTTTTATTCTCCAAAAAAACGAAGGTTGTAAGAGAAGAAATGTATGTCATCTCTCTCATTTTACCATTAAGGGTAATTGGCAGTTATTAGAGAGTGCAGTTAATATCAATGAATGTGTGTTGTAGTTGTCGTAAGTATAACAGTGGTAGAATGAATGTTTTCCCCTTTCCTATACACAACCTCCCTAAGTATGGAACATAAAGCTTGCACTTATGTCTGTGACATCATTGGTTAGTGAAAGCAGTATCCAGAGACAAATACAATCCTATCACCAATGTGGCAGATTGATACCATTATTCCAGTCAAGAATATGCCCTTTACATCGATCGTTGCTGCCCTCCCCTAGTGACGTGTATAAATAAGGTGTCGTCATCTATTGGGACAGGAAAGAGGCTACGGTACCAACATCACAACCACGAAGCTCCACTGTCTCATCTATTGTGTGTGTGTGTGTGTAACTCTTCTTGTCTCCTGATAGTGACGTGTATAAATAAGGTGTGGTCATCTAGTGGGGCAGAAGAGAAGCTAAGATATCAACATCACCACCACCAAGCTCCACTGTTTCATCTAGTGTGCGTGTAACTCCTCTTGTCTAAGTTGTTTTCTATACAGTGACATGTATAAATAAGGTGTGGGTCATCAAGTGGGGCAGAAGAGAAGCTACGATACCAACACCACCACCAAGCTCCACTATCTCATCTAGTGCGACACCCAATAATCTCGGGGTCTCGCAAAAATATATATATATGTATAAAATCTAGTGGAAGTGTGGCCGGATCATCCCCGATTGGAAAGATGTTGACAACTTACCCACACCAGGTAGAGCCTCAGCCAGGACCAACTTAAGTGAGGCATCATCTGTGAGAGATGGGGAGGATGCAGTGAGACCCACCTCTGCACACTGCCAGTACTCGAGAGCCTTCAACCGGATACCAATGTCTCCACCCAACACAAGTCCCTCAGCTTCACTCTCCTCCCTGTAAAGTCAACAAAAGAATAGAGTCTTCAGTTTGATAAATATTTACAGTCTTGACTTATATAATATGTCATTCAAACTGCTGTGCTCTTCTAATTTTCTTTATGCTTGCTGTCCCACCTCTCTGTCAAACATTTCCCTTGTCTTACTGTATCTATTTACATCCTTAGTTAATTCTTAACTTATCTAATTCATCAGCTGCCAATATTAACGACACCAAGTGTTCTTTAATTAATTAAACTAACCTGTTGGTGATAAACCTCTTCATACCAAAACATTCTTCATACCACTTCATCATTTCTTTACTCTGGCCTATTTCACACACACAGGCCACGTGATCAATAAAGGTGGTGATTGGTGAACCTTCCGGCCATAATGCTTCATCATACACAAGATCCTGTAACATATTTTCGTTTTGCTCACTATTTAATATTCTTTCTTGGGTTAGGGAATTAGAGTCGTTGGAAATATTATCGTTTACACAGTGGTGGTCCATCTCCCCCGTCTTTACATTTACACGTTGTTGTAAATTATCACTTGTATCACCCATTTTTTCCCTCTCTGTCCAGTTGTTATTGTATCCAGGTAGAAACTCGCCCCTGTACTGTCTCTTGTCAATGAGTGTGTGGACGACATTCCCACAGCTCGACGCAACGATTGAATACCTCACACTTCCCACCTCGTCGAGAATGGAGTCTGGCTCCCTAATGACCGTACCCCCGAGTGACCTAACCTTGGCCGTGACCTTATCTACATCCTTCACCACCAGGGCTAAATTAAACACAGAGTCGATGGAGTGACTGTCATCTTTCCGGCAGCAGAATATAGTCCAGTGTTCATGTTGTTCCTCTTTCACAACGTCAAACATTTCATTGTTATTACTATGAACTGTACACTCCGTCAATGGGTTTGCATATTCGTTGATCATCTCATTATTTTCTTCTCGTTGGTTTTCCAGTTTGTTAGCATTTCTGATGATAGCTTTTTCAGACCCGTTGACTACTGCATTTCCGTTTATTAGTGTTTTTATGGCAGACTTTGGACACGCACTGCCATTTTCTTTGTGATTTGACGACTTTTTGTCCCTGAATTTTAACCCATCAGTAATGTTGGTGTTTGGTAATGATGATTCGCTATTCAAGATATTGCTACGTGATGCTTCTGTGCAATGTGACAGTCCAGTATCTTGAATACCTCTGTCTGAAATATCACTACCGGTATGTCTTTTGGTTATGACAAAGATGGAGTCTCCACTTCTGAGGGCCCATCTCGAGGAAAGTTTGGTGTGCCGGAAAGCGAAGGGACGGAAACCGAATCCTTGGGTCAGGCGACGAAACAGACTGGTCTCGTCTCTGACACAGACTTCGATGTGGTGTAGCACAGAGCAGCTCATCACGCAGGCACCTGTAATGGGGAAAAAATAAAACACTGGATATGATTTCAGAAGTGGTTCAGAATAACAGTATACTGACAGTGTGTTGTGTGTAGGTTAACTTGGTATTTATGTCATGTCCGGTTAACAAACACACACACACACACACACTGTCCGGGTTAGCACATACACACACACACACACTGTCCGGGTTTAGTAGGCTGTGTGTGTGTGTCAGTGTGTGTTCTTACCTATTTGTATTTTTACAGGATTGAGTCAAGCTCGTAATGTCCCGTATTATAAAACTCAATTATCATATTTTTCTTTAACGTTATGCATGTATATTTTAGATACCACCACTTCTTCTCGTAATTTGTTCCATTTTGTGTGTATGTATCTGTCAGTGTGTGTGTGTATCTGTCTGTATGTCAGAGTGGACGTGTGTGTTTACCTGTCTGTATGTCATTGTGGGTGGGTGTGACTGTGCGTGTGTGCGTGTGTGTGTATGTCGTGTGCCTCTCTCTGACTATAAACACCACCATCACGAAACATATTCCCCCCTATTGTAGGAATGACAAATCCTAATCCAATACCTTATACAGCATTTCTCACACGTACAGTACACCCAAGAAACAAACTCCTATTACAGGGATACATAGATAGTACACTCGTGATACATAATTTCTGACCAGTGTGAGGAGCAGAAAGCTTCGAATCGCCTGGTATTGTTCATTTCCCCACCCAGTACACCTATAGAGGCTGAGTTCGAATGCAGGGTTTGTGTGTGTGTGTGTGTGTGTGGTGCCTGCCGTTCGTCTTTGGTCAGAAATTACGTATCACGAGTGTAAAGTCATGGTCTAATGTACTGCAACACCTTCCAATGAGATGGCTTCGAAAAATGATCCGAAACTATAGCTGTTGGTGTGTGCAATTTTGGTTCATAAAATTAACTCAAATAGCTCGCTTTTATTCACCAGGTTGCAGTACATTAGACCATGACTTTACATTACAGTGTTGGTGGTGGTAAATCTGGAACAACTACAAATTCCACCAAACTATTCCAAGCAACAGGACATCATAATTTTTGTTCATCAGCTGGTCCTGTTTCCTGGCATACTTTGGAGGAACCAAGGAGTTCTTTTAATGTATACCAAAAGAACAATATATTTTGGCCACCATTCGCCAGATATTTAGGAGGAATTAAGATCAGTTTTCAATATAGTCAGTCCCCTTCCTGCTTGTTCTCTCACCTCTCTTGTCACATTCTCGACTCGTGGCGCTATATGACCTCGCTGTTACCGCGCCAAATATCAATAAATAAATCAATATACAATTATATTCCAAGACATTCGGATTGGGAATTGTTCGAATGTGTTCCAGCCGGTCTGAATCCGCCCAGTCAAATAACTTCGCTTCGACACACATATATATATTTAACATTCTGCTTCGTAACCAGCTCGAGAATATCCTATGTAGGCTATAATATCGTCCATATGTTAAATTGGTCTGTGGGTGATGGGAGGTTAAGAAACAGTAATAGCTGTTTTCCGTCTATAAGTCAAAGAGTACACTCGTGATACATATTTCTAACCACAGTGTGAGGAGCAGAAAGCTTTGAATCGCCTGCTATACCTCATTTCCCCACCCAGTACACTTATAGAGGCTGAGTTCGAGTGCAGGGTGTGTGTGTGTGTGTGTGTGGTGCCTGCCGTTCGTCTCTGATAAGGAATTACGTATCACGAGTGTACAGTACAATCTCCCTTCACCACAAATAGTTCCATCTGTAAACAAACATTTATTTTCCAACCGACTTGTCTTGTCCTTGGTTTGAGATGAGATGAGATGGCTGAGTGATTTTTACTTATCATGAGTCAGTCAGCTGAGTTTTCCTCGGGGTTGAACATTCTTGTACAATGAGTGACGCACACGTAGGATTTATTTACACACATTTTAAGGAGATATATTTTTGTTGTTGTTGGTATATTATGGAGCAACTGATTCTTCCAAACTCTTCAGAGCAACAGCTAGGTCATCATTATTATATTTGTTAATCTGGTTCTTAATTCCTGGCATACTTTGGATGAAATAAACATACATCAATAAAGTAGTATACATTAAAATAACTTTTTAATAATTTTGCACGACAGAATGGCGGAAGAAATCTTAAAAAAAAAACAAAGATGGCACGCAGAAATCACGAGAAACCACAAAACTGGTCCTGATGGCAGGATGGGAGAGAAAGGAGATGAAAGTAGTCATCAACCAAGAGAATAATTTCCCCCCATGTGTGTTGTGGTCACGGAGAGCCGAACAGAGAGTCACACTCCACCTCAGCTATAGTGAAGGTGTGCTGAGCGTTGTGCTGGTCTGGCCACGGCTGCTGCTGCTGCTGCTGCTGTCTCTGCTCACCTCTGTGTAACTACTGTAACATTCTCCCCTGCCTGGCTGTATTCCCAGTTATCCAACAGTCCTTACTTAGCCACCAAGACCACCACCAGTCGGGTTGGTTGGTTGGAAGGCCCAGTATAAACTCTATCCGTCAGAGTAATTGGAACTGGATCGAATTGACATTAAATTTGTGTTTGGACACTATACGTTCCCTGTGGTGATCCCCTGCATGGACAAACTTTGCCACCTGGGAAAAATAGTGTTTCAGGTTTGCTTCGGATACAAGGAGAGGTGGCCGAGTGGTTAGTGTTGTGGACTCATAACCTATAGATGGATTCCTCTCAGGTGAGGGCCGGAGAATATTTACTCTTCCAATGTGAGTTTGAGGCACTAACTATAAGGCCACCGAATGTTGTAAAACACCCTCACTGGTACCATAACAGCTGCAGTATTTGGGAATTACCCTCGCTGTGGCTGGGTACCAGTTTGGAAGTCATGACGTGTTTGTGTGTGTGTGTGTGTGTTAACTAACCCCCTTTTAGTCCATTAAATCAAGGGTCGAGTGTATTAGAATATATAGACTGGCAGAACATTTGGCCATACATGTACTGTACAGGATATAATAACAACATGCTCCACAACAAAATGTATAAAAAAATGCAAACACGGTCCTTGTTATACAAACGAAAAGTGTATACAAACGAGAAGTGATTTTCGTACAGCTACAAAAAGTTGGATATTTTCGTAAAGAATGTGTATTTAATGTTGAATTTAAGAACTGATACAATACCTTTCCTCATTTATAAAGTCTGCTAACCTGCATCACTACCATTATTGTTCAGATGGTTCAAATTGTCTCCATACCAAACCACAATAAGAAAGATACAATGAATATAAATGTTGGAAGATTGTTGGTGTTGTTACCGAGCTTATAAGAGAAAGTGTAAATCGTGAAAAATTGTTCTGACTGCAAATTTCTCAAGTCACAGATGCGTTTGTAACTTGGATTTTCTGCGCATGGAAAAATATGCGTTTGTAACTTGAATTTTCAGCGCATGGAAAAGTATGTGTTCTTATATAACGAGTTTCAAATATGATTATAATCTTGATGTTGATTTCAAAAAGTTGGTTCAGTTTCGACAAATGTCTGGTTATAATACTGAAAAATTAAAGTATATTTATTTCCTTATCCTAGATTGCCAAAGACACATATATATATAATTTCGAAAACCCTTACGCAATTAAAATCTGCTGAGTACGGGAGTGAACACAATATAATTAAATGTCATACAAACATACACAGTGATCTAAAAATATAATATAATAACCACAGGGTGATTCATTCCCTTGTATAATAATTACGTAAATATGACAAGAAATTCGCTGCTGACACTCCTACCATCACATCATGAACTGCATCCCGTGTACAAGTTTGAAGACGAAGAAGGAACACCAGACGGAATGTGGAATTCTGGTTTCCAAAGTAAGTAGGCCTACTACATGTTGTCATTATTCTCGGTACAGTCACGAGTACTAATATAAGTATACGGCTTTGGTTAAAGCTTCAAACAGTCCAATTCACCAACGAGCTCATTCCAATGGAGACATTATTGTGCATTTATTTACTGTCTCTCTAGGTATTCGAAGCACACCTGTATACTTATTAGTGCCCGTGACTGTACACTTGTGATAAGTAATCCCTGATCAGAGACGAACTGCAGGCACCACACACACATACCCTACATTCGAACTCAGCCTCTATAGGTGTACAGCCATGGCTGATAGTGCTTGACCAGGGTCCAAGGAGTGTTGGAGAGTAACTGAAAAGAGTTCGAAAAAGTGAGTCTTCTAATTCTCTCTCAACGTGGAGAATGGTTTGGAAAATTCACTGGTTCGAACTCTGTTCAGTTGCTCTCCAACACTCCTTGAGTCCGTGTGGTCAAGCACTATCAGCCACGGCTGTACTGGGTGGGGTAATGAGCAATACCAGGCGATTCGAAGCTTTCTGCTCCTCACACTCTGATCAGAAATTATGTATCACGAGTGTACTGTACTTAATATTACGAATATGACCAAATAGTTGCATTGTTAACCAGTTTTTATTCTAACGACGTAACTAATATACCATATGAGAACTACGGTATGTCTGTCATCTCTGCATTAAAATTGTATTACAACATCGATCACTATAACTAATACATACGCAGGTGGAAATGAAGCGAACTTTTGCTGCCGACTGTACACACATGTTGCTTGGATTAGTTTGGATGAATCAACAACATCCAATGAGTTGACACACAAAACAATAAAAATAAAGGTTTTCATCATGACCTCATTCACTCTTCATAGACTCACTCCCTCATTCACTCTCACTATTCATTGTCTCACTCACTCTTCATTGCCTCACTCTCATTCACTCACTTTACATTGCCTCATTCATTCATTCACTAACTCACTCGTGTATGCATTGATCATTTTCCATCAGACAACCAAGCCAATCTTACGTATCCGACAATTATTATTATTACTGACTTTTCTCACTTAACTTTTCTAACTAAATTATATATATATATATATATATATATATATATATATATATATATATATATATATATATATATATATATATATATATATATATATATATATATGACTACATCGTCTCTTACCCCTTCTTACTCTGTTACATCTATAAACAGAATGTGTGTATGTATATATGTGTGTGTGTGTGTGATGACCTACTGAACCTTGGTACGGACAAACATACATACATACATGCTTTTGTCCAGCACATGAAATTAATCTACCTTATCCAATAATAACAAGTGAAAAAGGTCATCATGTTTAGTATAAATAGTGATACAAGTGTTGTTATGTTTAGTATAAATAGTGTTATGTTATGTTATTTTTAGTATAAATAGTGTTATGTTATGTTTAGTATAGGTAGTGTAGTAGGTGTTTTGTTATGTTATGTTATGTTTAGTGTAGTAGGTGTTATGTTATGTTATGTTTAGTATAAATAGTGTAGTAGGTGTTTTGTTATGTTATGTTATGTTTAGTGTAGTAGGTGTTATGTTATGTTTAGTATAGGTAGTGTAGTAGGTGTTATGTTATGTTATGTTTAGGTGTTATGTTATGTTTAGTATAGGTAGTGTAGTAGGTGTTATGTTATGTTATGTTTAGGTGTGTGATGCATAGGTGGTGAAAGTGAGAAGGCCTGGCTACCTGTATTGATCCACCTACAACACAGGTGGGTGAGACAGGTGAGGTGAAGTAAGGTATAGGTGGGTGAGGTGTTGACTATACTGTACTGTAGGTGGGTGAGGTGTTGACTATATACTGTACTGTAGGTGGGTGAGTGAGACAGGTGACGTAAGGTATAGGTGGGTGAGGTGTTGGCTATACTGTAGGTGGGTAGGTGGGTGAATGAGACCAAGTAATGAAAACTTTGGCATCTTCTTGGCCTATTCATCTTTATCTCTTATTTTAATATGTCCTCTCATTGTATTGTGTGTATGTGTGTAATGATCTAGTTACAATCAGTCTAATTCTTCCATTTTTAACTCTCATATTCTTCTCTTTACTTCCGTCCTTTATATATGACTCACTTTCGCGTCCTTCTATCGTTCTATCACCTTCAGTACGACCTCTCCCTCTCTCTCCTTCTCTCTCTCTCTCTCTCTCTGACACATCCCTTCGTGACTCACTCTCTCTCTCTCTCTCTCTCTCTCTCTCTCTCTCTCTCTCGTCCATTATATAGATTAGTTTTAAGGTGTTATTATACTTAGGGTACATTGGAGTGCCTTGATTCCTCCAAAGTATGCCAGGAAACAGGACCAGATTGACAAAAATAATGACGTAATGTTGTTGCTTGGAATAGTTTGGAGGAATGTTTCTTACAATTTTAAGGGGGTGCGGGAGTAGGGGGACAGGCTTTGGGGGGTTTAGGAGTAGGGGGACAGGCTTGGGTTTTTTTGGGGGGGTTAAGGGGGTGCGTGAATAGGGGGCAGGATTTCTACCCACCCCAAGCCTGTCCCCCTAGTTCCCTCACCCCCCCAAGCCTGTCCCCCTACTCCCGCACCCCCTTAAATACAATAGATAAAAGGGATATCTGTACAAAGGATAAAATAATATGTAATAATAATAGTTAATATACATAATTATCTATAATAATAAAATATGATAAGGAAATTTAATAAGGGTAGCTAACTAGGATGTTGGTCAAGGTTAAGTATATATTCATTCAACCCTACAGACAGATAGACGGGTATTTACACACACACACTCACACACACACACACACACGAGAGAGAGAGAGAGAGAGAGAGAGAGAGAGAGAGAGAGAGAGAGAGAGAGAGAGAGAGAGAGAGAGACACTGATATGACCGAGTTTTAACGCTAATTTTTACACACACACACACACAAACACACACACACAGAATGAAAGCCATGTCGTATACCCACTCGGATGACCTCACACACACACACACACACACACACACAGAAGTAGGTTAAGGTCATCAGGTTAGCAGGAGTTCATATGGGTGAAGACAGTGCTAAGATATGTTGGTGGTGTGGGGGTCAGGCAGGAATGTTGTTGTGCTGGGGTTACGTAGTGGGACTTTGGATCTTATGTAGGCTACTAGGAGAGAGAGAGAGAGAGAGAGAGAGAGAGAGAGAGAGAGAAAGAGAGTCAATCATCCTTGAAGAGAGAGAGAGAGAGAGTGAGAGGGAGGGTCAATCATCCTTGAAGAGAGAGAGAGAGAGAGAGAGAGAGAGAGAGAGAGAGAGAGAGAGAGAGAGAGAGAGAGAGAGAGAGTGTGTGTGTGTGTGTGCAGTATTTTCATGTAATCCTATTTGTGTCAGAACAATAGACAGCATTATTCTGATAAATAAAAAGTATATTAAACTACCTCAAATATTTTTACCGTGTGTGTGTGTGTGTGTTTGTGTGTACTCTTACTTGAAATAATAATAAGAGAATGGAGGGATATGGAATTAAATGTGTGTGTGTGTGTGTGTGTGTGCAGCTGTCGATAAGAGAATATACATACAGTCAGTGGTCGATTAACACTTGAAGGACCTAACTGAAGCGTTACACACAGACACACACACACATACACATACACACACACACACATTACTTCCGTCTTCACCACCACCACCACCACCTTGCAGCCACCACTCTCAATCACACACTCTTCCTTCTATATAATAAGACACACACATAACTCTATTAGGCTATTATCTTCCATTGCTAAGTTAAAATTGAACCCTGTATCAAAATTCACCATCAATATTTATATAACCAGGGAGAAAGCGAAGTAAATTGATATATATACTGAATAGGTAATTAATTAGGTTAGGCTAGCTACACTATATACCACGAAAGAGACAACAATTATGCTTCCAGATAAAATGACAAAATAGGCCTAACTTTATATCCTTTGATGTATGTAGGTCTATATATGTATGTGTGTGTGTGTGTGTGTAATACTATTCATGCCTAAAAAATATAGTATTACGTCACGACATGCCTTTTTATTTCAACAACAATGACTATATAGAATAACTCGATCCCTCTGTTAATTACTGAAGTGCACACGAAGGGTATATAGTATAATTTTTAAGTCTTCTGAAAACAGCACAAGGATTCGTTCACTTCCGGGGAGGAGCTATATAGAACAAGCAAGTGTCGTGTGAGCGAAAACTTTCAATAAAAAATAAAACTAACAAAAATAATAGTTAATTTGGTGGTTCTAATACGCAGTCGTCATTCGCTAAAGGCATTACGATGTGACGTTCTATCTATTTGGTTCAGTGGTAGGTAATTTGTCAGAACACACACACACAGACAGACAGATAGACATGTATACAGCTGTGTCTAGTGGTGGTGGTAGTGGTGGGTGTACGGGGTGTAAATGGGATGGTAGGGGGTAGGGGGTAGGGGGAAGGGGGGAGGATACACGTAGCGATGAACACTAAAGAGTTTTGTTTCCAGAATACATCGCTTGGGTTTTCAATAATCTTCGCCGGGTCTGAAAAGGGAAAGATTCTCTGTACAAGATGGCCGTGTGTTGACTATAGTTATTTAATAATACAATATACACATTTAGTCTTGTGTTATACGTGGAGTGTTATCAAAGGTGATATCACACAATTGAATACTACAATAACCTTAAGATTATTATCACTGTTGCCTGATTGTAGTATCGCAGGTGAGAAGGATACCATGTGGCGAGTTTCAACTAAACAATATTTTACTCTTATATAAGTTTTCTAGTTGTTAGTCCACTCTACATTTATATTTACATTTAGTTATACTCGTTTTAATTAATTATTTAGCTTTGATTATAGCGTGCAAGTGTGGGATATAATAATAGGGAACGCGAAAGTTAAGACCCGTCTAGTGAGGCGGTGGTGGCAAGGACGACAGCAACTATACACACTTGTTTCAGAGTATCCACCACAACTATATTCACCCACACACGGGCTATAGTATTTACTGAGGACATTTTACGAAAAGTTATGATTTTGAGAGTAATAGCATTGCAATCATATACAAGGCAACATCAGAATGAAAATACTATTATTAATAAATATACGTAAGGTATACGAATTGCAAAAATACAG
Source organism: Petrolisthes manimaculis (assembly GCA_034508575.1). Lineage (NCBI taxonomy): Eukaryota > Metazoa > Arthropoda > Malacostraca > Decapoda > Porcellanidae > Petrolisthes > Petrolisthes manimaculis. The sequence goes on along the minus strand of JAWZYT010001326.1, from coordinate 311,751 downwards.
TATATAATATATTACATGTACTATGAACATGATTTCAGAATTTATCGTCGAGCCCAACATTGGGCTAGTTTTCGCTTGGTGGTGGGCGTGTTTTGACGTGGTGGTGGAGATGGCAACACTGGCTTCATGCTGTCTCCACTTTCCACCAATGCTCTCATATTTAAGGTAAATACCCTAGATTATAGTAACGTGGGTATTTTAAGGTAAAATTTTGACCATCCAAGGTAACTTCCATGAAGCCTTCAGTCATTTCATGGGTTGTCGTAAAGGATAAATTCATTGCTGTCAAAAACGATTATGATGACATAAAAATATCGTGTATCAAGGGTTCAGTTTATGTTGATATGGTCACCTACTTCAGTATCTAAGGTAATTTGGCTCCATCTAAGGTATTTTCAACGCACATTTTGAGGAAATAACACAAATGCTTCATGAGAAGTTGAGAACCCTGCTCTCCACTCAGTTGACGTTGAATGTGTGTTGTGTGCGAGTGAGTGGTACACACATACCATCCCACCAACTAACTAACTGTCAAGCTGCTCGCTCTGTGTACCTTATCGAGATTAGCATTATCAATATGTAGACTGACACTCACTGTACTGCAAATTTAACGGTAAAATGGTCTGATTATAAATGACGCAATGGGTTCCTCGCTGCAATAATTCCATACGTACAAAAGATCCAAGTGTTTTGATATGATAAACATAATTATTACGAAAGTTAATATCAATATGATTTATATAAATTATCGTGTGCTACAGAATTAAAAGAAAATATAGTATTCTTTCATTAATAACCACCTGCATACGTGGTTACCGACCGATCTGTGTTCAGTTGACGTAAATCCACATGGATCAATTTGAGTGTGATGCTGAGAAAAACCCACTTTTTTTTTTAGACAAAGTATTTATTCTGGACGTTTCGTAGGCATTTGCCTCCCTCTTCAGCAGTACAGAGGATTCTACTCTGTACTGCTGAAGATAAATACAGTACTTTGTCTAAACAAAAAGTTTTTTTTTTCAGCATGCTGCTCTTCACGTCATTGTGAATTACCACTATATGGTGATTGTGAGTGTGTGTTTTTAACGGGATTAACATGTAAGAATCAAGATAAACAAAATTACATTACTATCTATATGCTTTCCTTAACCAATGTAACGGAAACCTTACACAATTTACCGGTAATGGTTATAAACAACTTTATACCAGCAAGGAACGAGTGAGTTTTACACACGGTACGAAGATTGATACATACAGTCATTACTGTGTTTTAGGTGCGGATACATTCACCGTTGAAGCCACATCATGGGAACTTTCTTCGATTTATACTTAGAGAAACTCTTGTGATGATTCACTTACGTGGGCGAGTTAGGTTAAAATAACGAACGAGGTTATCGAAACTTACAATAGGCCTACAACATAGATGCATCATAAACAAACAAATCCATAAACTATTATGACAAGATAGTTGGATGGAGACGAAAAAAAGTTAATGTATAGTAATATCTTAATGGTAATTAACGGTCCGGGGAGAAGATTGGTGATGATAAGAAAAGAGACGGATGAATATATTGATGATGATAATAATAATGGTGAACTGTAAAGGGAAAATGACTCACTTCATCAAGGAGCGGTGGTAGTTTCCCCAACACACACACACACTTACTTTCACTCTCCTTCGATAGGTTACCAAAGCCTCTTGTTTAATCCTAGTAAATAGTTCAGTGTGTGTCTTCTTTGTAAGGGTGATGTATGAGGCAAGAGGTTGACGGGTTGATAGTTGAAAGGGATTTATTATTATTAACTACTTGTTCTAGTCGAGGGTTATTAAGGTCAATAACAAATAAATATTCACGGCAGTAGCCTAGTTGTGCAATCCAAACTTACTAGGCTACAAGGATCGAGTAACTAGCCAAGAAACTAATCTCTTCCGTACCCATATGCTGCATGTGGAGACTAAGATGTGGGTTGGTAGGCCTATGAATATAACTTAAGCCTATATATGTATGTATGTTACTTGGTGTTTGCTCTCTGTGAATAAAAGGCTAGGAGTGTTACTTTATAATAGTCTTCATAAGCGAAAAGATATGCTGTTCTGAATAGGTTATGGTATGATTCTGTCATGGTGAAGAATGTCGATACACTGAGCCACTAATGTTACACTCTAATTATTATTGAAGATGGGTGTGGATAAGGAAAGCTTATCGTCCCTTTGATCAGCAGCTATAACATCATGGTGTTGTTATTGTTGATCTTTGACTTCCAGAGCACTGAACTTGTCAACAGGGAAGGAGGTTGCACAGTACTTTTGCACAACTCTTTTTTATGTTTATTTTAAGCTCGGGGTAACAATGAACAGGAGGATAAGGCTAGACTTTAACGTTGGTCATGTTTGTGTATCTAGTTTGATTTTCTCTCGTGTTTGTGTTTTATAGGTCAATAGATTTCGTTCCATGCTGGTGTTTAGTATGTCATATGATTGTCTCTCATGATATAAAGTGTTTTGATTCCTTCTACTGATGTTTCGTACGTCATTTGAAATCCTCCCCTGCTGCTGCTGGGGTGGATAATATTTTGCTTTCAACTTTTTACGCGCACATCTTTAACCAACCACACCTGATAATGATGACTTGTTTATGATAGTCTACACTATCTGTAATTATATTTGAAAACATGTGTGGACGATAGGTAGCCTAGTTGTTCTTCCTACCAATATTTACAGCTGACATGATTACTATTACCCTACTGAGGAACAGAAGCTAGGATGGCCTATAGTGGCATGTAACTTTTGTGCGGGACTGTATACTGATTAGGCTACTGAAGGGCAGAATGATTGTCTGTACGAAACTTCTGCGAGAAGTGACTGTACAGTATACTATATTACGTGTTACATAAGGGAAGAATTAATTACAGATATTATACAGTATCGTTATGAAACTTGTGTGAGTGACTGTTAACTTCCCCATAAAAATATCATAGTAGTTTCAAGAAAAGAGCTAGTGGCATCAGGGTCATTTCAGTTTACTATGCGTTTCAGCGCCGGACAGACGCTGTTTTTCGCAAATATTTCCTAAATGAATCGTTGTATAAGTATAATATTTCAGCACACTATCTTTAACACCCGGGCCTAATTTTTGGCTGACATGCCATATTCCTATATGTGTTATGCGAGGAGTTTACTCGTGACAAAAATCACAAAGCTGGTCAGTCATATTGACGCATTCAAAGGAAAGTTTGGGTAGGGAAGGAAGGAGTGGTGGGGGGTGTTCTGGGTGTTGGTGGAGGGATTACACGAGTACCCCACACTCGTCCGATTCTCTATAACGCTTTAGATATGATGACTGGATTAGGCTTAATATCACTCAGTAAACTCCTAACATAACACATATAGTAATATGGTATGTCAGCCATAAATTAGGCCCGAGTGTTAAAGATAGTGCTGAAATATTATACTTATACAACGATTTGTTTAGGAGATATTTGCGAAAAACAGCGTCTGTCCTGCGCTGAAACGAATAGTAGTTAGTTTCATATGCCACTCGTAGATAGTGACAGGTAACCAACTCGCACACCTGCAGTGTACAGTGTGGATTCGTAATAGCTGGTTCACCAATGACGAATGAAGTGCAGTGAATGTGATGGACTATAATTAATCTATGCATTAACTTGACAGGCAGCAGCATGATTTGTTACCTGCCCTCTCTTTATGATGTTTATTTTTCCTTATATTTCCTCCAATCACTATCACCTTCTCCTTCGTCCTACCATACGTATGTTGGCTACAGCTAGTTCTTGAGGCCTTCCAGGCATAAGGCAGTCATTATTCATCCTCAGTCTATCTCTGTACGTTGGATTACAATAGTTTGGACTTCACAGACGTACGTACCAAGTGTAATTCCACAGTGAAAATATGCTCTACAAAATTTTCCGTGTCTCTATATGTAAGAAAAGAACGCAGTACGCGATTTACAGTGATAGTATGACCAGCTTAGAATCGTGGTTAGCCAGCCGCTTTACCAATAAATGTATAAAAACTGTGTACATTTAAATATCCAAATATTGGTGTATACTGTACAGTATATGCAGCGGTTCAGCTGTTGGTAATTTAGTCAGGTGTGCACACACACACACACAGAATATGTGTGTTACTTTCGTCATTTAATTAAGTCTATGCGGTTTAATACTGCACTCTCAAAACAATAATAGGATGGACTTACTCTGATCGCATTATTTGTGGTGTTCGTAGTTAATTTTCAGAGCCTGTTGCATATCGAAATGTCGGCAATATACTTTATTATCCAGGTCTCAAATTAAATCTTAGTATATATAAAAATATAATATAACTTTTCTGAAAATTATAAAACTTTTCAAAAAAAAAAAAAAAAAAAACGAAGTGAAGGTCGATTCCAGGCTGATTCCGTGACAATGTATTTTGTTACAAATGTCGGTTAGATAGGGGGGCGAGCGTAGCGAGCAGTGCCGGAGGCAAAAGCACCCACGGCGCAGCCGTGGTGGGCGAAGCCCAGTGCTTGTAACTATATATATATATATTGTTACGTACCAATGTAACACCACTATGAAAGGAGGGTAGTGAAGATGTTATGTTTATTGTTTAAGGCGTTACATCGCAAAAAAAAAGATAAATCATTAACTTTCTTCAGGTTTTACATTGCATATAAAGCTTTATAGCTAATCTGGAAAGTCAAACTAAAATACAATCAATATGTATATGATCGACCATACTCCATGTTAGCTATAAAATATTTTTGTATATATAATTACAGGTTAGCGAGTGCCAGACAAAAATATCAAAGTCTGGTAAAGGCAAACAGTGTCAGAAATCGTGTAGGCTATATGAGTGATGAAATATGTCTGCTGATCTTGCCAGTGGATTATTGGATCAAGACGTCCTACAAGATCATTACATTATCTCCAACAACTTTAATGGTACGTGCATATAGTGATTAAAGTTAAGGTTCTGTAAATACCCTGGTGTGTGTCACTGTAGACTTTATATACTGTATTGTGTAAATGTTTGTTTCATTAGTAGACTGTGTCTGCAATGAGGTACAGTCGGTGGCAAGTGTGTATGTCACTGTAAAACTTTTAAAATACACAGTCGGAGGCAAAAGTTGTGTCACTTTACTTAGCGTTTTTTGAAGGACAACATAAAAGATAATCAAATAACCAACACATTCACCATACAGAATTATAATATCCACATTTCCATACTGTATAATCATGACTTGACAGATGTGGCGACATAACTTTTGTCGCCGATTGTACTATAATCACCTGTGGTCTATGTGTGTGTTGTGTCAAATAGGCCTATTGGGATTATAAACTGTAATTACAAGGTAGGCCTATTATTTCTACAACTATGCATATAGGCTATGTAGACCCTACAGCCACCTGCCAAAGCGTTTTCGTCATATGCCAAGATCTGCAGTCGTCCAATATAACTTGTTTGATATACGGTATAAAAGTATTTACTTTGTACGAAGGTCGGCATTCTTTATCAGCCTACATAGAATTAGATGGCAAATTAGACATGAACGGTCCCATACGTAATACAAAATGCATCTAGCAAACCCGACAGAATATCGGTGACCGATATTGTACCAAGCAAGGCCAAGAGATATCTCTTGGCCTTGGTACCAAGTAGAAGCTAAGTTATGCAATTATCATGAATTGAGTAACCACACACTTTTCTAATCAATCCATTCAAATATCGTCGTGTTCTCGAGCATGTAATTAACCATCATCCCGAAGAACTAGAAATAACTCAAAAGAAATAAGCTGAACGAAACCTAGTGGGAAAGATAATTTAATTTCGTCAACCCCTAGGGATTCATAACAAACTATTGACCTCACGCGGTGGTCACACCATCACACCACTTTTGATCAACTTCCCTGCCTCGTATCAATTTCCCGGGACATTTGTAGGGCATTACATTATATATTAGTCTTGTATCTACTCACCAGGTATGGTTGTAGATGCCCAGGAAGCTCCAGTGCCAGGTAATACAGTGTGTGTGTGAGTATTACTGAGTGTGGGTTTTTACATCACCGGCGGCCCAGTCTCCAACAACATGCACCTCACATTTGGCACGTGAGCGGAAATACAGTTGCCACATGTAGGATATACGATAATACGAATATAGTTACTACTGTTCATCTTTTTCTCCAATTTATATATTATTTGTTGACATCACAAGTAAACCAGATGCTTATAATGTTTGATGGTTTAATGTGGTATTGTATTATGAAGTTCTTATTATAGTTTATGGTGGCTTATACTATTTTAATTACCGTGAAAAATATGGCACTTATTCCTGCTACAAAAAGTGTCATTTGAAGATTTTTCCTCGGGTTATAACACGCGTTTTATAATAAATAATATCCAATTTTTTCATCTGTATTCGTCATTTTCAGCGCAATGTGGTAAATTTTAATCTCGGTTGGTATGATATATACTGAAAATAACCAGTACATTTTCAGTTATTTTATATTCAGGACATCCATAATAGTATCAGCTGATCGTCCCTATACGTATAATAATGTATAACAATAGTGTATAATATTAAGAACAGAGATAAGAAAGAGAAGGAAAATAAAGGTTTTTATTAGCATGTTTTATCAACTTTACTTGCATAGACGTTAACCGAATTTATATATTCTATAATTATTATATATTATAGTACCGGTAAGAGATTTGTTGGGCAATATAACTTTATTATTGTTAAAGGAGAAAAATTGCCGGGAAACAATATTTTAAATTAACGAGGAAGAATATTGATATGGTATTTTTAATAGGTTTGCAAACGATAACATTTATCGGGGATCAAAGCCATCCATGGAGGTATAATAATCTAGATTTTCTAGATTATACCTCCGTGAAGCCAACTGGGAGAAACCGGATTTAATTAATGAGGGAATGAAATTAACTATGAGGGGGGGAATTATTAAAAAAGAAAATAATAATATCTGATTGGGAGGGTACAACGAAACTAACCCTAGAGTCTATAATAGGTGACGAATGGATTAAGAGAAACGTTCTATAAAAATTGCCCTAATCTCTTTAAAATATGCTTGATTTAGCAATATGCTAAATTTTATTATAAGCATATAATTTTCGGGAAAAATATAGGCTACTAAAGCGGGGGTCACCCTGGGATTCACAGGTTAATTAGGTAGGCTATATTTACTGTGTTCTAACTCTTATGGCTTCTCAACTCTCGTGATTGTGACAGGTATACTCTATCCAATCCTAGCTTGCAATTGGAGCCTAGCTAAACCATTATTTAACAAGCATATGTATGTTAATGCCTGCTTGTATTACCATATGATATTCCATTATTTCATTCGTCAAGGCGGTCAGCAGGTTATGGGTACTTTTGTTTATTTAACTGGATCAGTCTACGTAAATGATTCGAAGTACTGTATGTGATGATGATCGATGCATCTTTTAGGAGGGATGATAAAGAAGACAAAGTTTGGGGTATGGCACAACTTATAGAATAGAATTTATCCTCGATTGTTCTTCCTGTCATCCACTTTTTTAATTAATATTCCGTAACAAATTAGAAATCGGCAGAAAAGTTCGATACGTCTGGGAGAAGGCCATATATGGAAATAAAAAAATGGTTACAATAGTACTGCTAATAATAGTGCATAATATTGACAAGAAGATAAAAGAGTTTGATAGCTGCATGGACTTGTGTCGAGGAATATTACCCTTTAATTATCAAACAAACTCCACAAAACTCAACATTTTAAGTGAAGGGATTTGCGTATGTCAAGAATGTTATGAAGGTAACGGACAATATGGGGACGGCAAGACTGGAAAGAAAAACAAAGATATACATGTAATGGAGTATTGGTGTAGTGTAGTTGCTATAGGAGACGATCGAGGGCTCAGGCAGAAACAAAAGTAGGCCTAATGCTGTTTAAACTATTTGATATTTGTTTAGTGTTTACGATTATATTTCTGCTTTCGAGGGAGATTATTAATTTTAGTAGGGGGGATGAATAAGGAGTAAAGATAGGAGGGGAAGATGCAATAACGTGTGTGTGTTTTCTGGCATATATAGTTTAGCTGACTTAGACGAATCATGCAGTTTCATCCAAAGGTATAACTAATAATAATGATCTCTACATGGGGGTATCGATCCTTGCATCACATAATAATTATTATCTGTTGTGTGGAGGTGACAGAAATATTCTTATCGTATCTAATCTATATTGGATTAGTGAAACGCTTGTGGTGTATGAGTCCGTGTCAATATTAACGAATAAACATTGTTGTGTATGATAATTATAGCCTGTAGTGATGTAGAATAAAGGCAATTTGTGTGTGTAATTTTATTTGCCTGCTGGGTACATGTGTGTGTTCTTGATACTCAACTCTAATAGGTTACAAACTAATTTCATAGGCTATACTGTATTATATCATATCTGGCCACATAATAATATAGTAAATCAAAGTAACGAGCAAAAAGTAAATAGAAAAAGAGAACAGCAAGATCAACATTTAGCAGTAACAACAGATCAGCCTGCGGTCACATGTCATATGGGTTCTTTCTTCTCTCTCCCTCATGACTCATAATCCCCATGTGTATACTGTTAGGTCATTTTCGCTTACCTCGCCTTCATTTTAAAGGCTGAATTTGAGTATATGTGATTAATTTTGAGTAATGGTAATTGATATGCAGGTGCACCAATGACCCAGACATTATATGACGAACAAATTATTTTCCACGTTTAAACTTGGATGTCTACTAGGCTAATCATGCATGCACCTCACACAAGCAGTAGTCTACCTGACATCGATCTTTACTTCTCTCTTTCCAACATAATTTATCCTTTCGGCCCTTCCGACATCTATATATAGCAATATTGCATCAAGTAAAAAAATCAGTAATCCGAAAAAAAGCAAAGTTGATAATATTCGGGTTTGAAATTTAATACACTTGGTGAATGGCTACATCCCGTGACACTGACGAGGGATTAGGGTGGGTCAGCCTGGTATAGTCACTTCTTCTGTCCCTGTGAAAGTGGATACTGGATAAATACTGAACATCTATCTATAGTGGGTTACCACAAGCTACATAGATGTGCTTTAATCAACATTACTTTTATCTAGAATTCTTGAGCTCTCTGTGAGGAAGGGTAGAACATAACTTTGGCCTCAATGGATGCGTTATTTCTGGAAAGCATATTTTTTATTTTATGAAATGTTTGAATTTTATAAATAAGACATCGACCGACATAAGATAACAATAGTTTGTTCGTTTTAATACAGCTAAAATAAATATCAAATGAAGATAGTCCTGTGGAGTGCGCATCTGATATGTCATTAGTTTTAATAATCTCGTGAGTGACGTAAACCGTCAGTGATACCAACTAAGGGGAATTTCCGTTGGATTGATCTAATTTGCTTATTATTTCGCGCAAAAAAAAGTAAAAAATATAAGAGTATCTAGCAGATTATTAGGGTCAATTTAGTGGAAAAATTTAAGAGCTTTTATCTATAATTTAACAGATTTTTTCGACCAACTTAGCGCCTATAGAGACAATTTATTTGGCAACACTGAGGAGTAGAGTGTCATGGCGAGGTTTGCAATGTTTTGGTGGCGAGTCAGCTGATTCCCCCATACACACTTAAAGGCTCACTATCGGGCATACAAACACCAGAATTAAGGGCTACGTGTGCTAAATGACGTAATAAATGTGCTAAATGACGTATAAATGTACTAAATGACGTCAGATACAGAGGAAATAAGCCCAGTAGCGGCCAATACAACACCAGGGACATCATCGTCAGTGGTGGTGGTGGTGGAGGAAAGGATTCGTTCTCTCTCTACTACTACTACTGCGTCAGAAGTCTCCGAGGACTCTGCTAGTGCCCTGCTGCTGCCTGACGTGACCTTCGGGCCTGGCACCACCACTAATCACACAGGCATGGGGTCACCTCGGAGTAATAGAGAAAGTCAACCTCTCTTGGGGGCCAGACACGACTTAATAGACGACTTCAACCTTTGGCCAGGTCGTGTCCACAGAACAATTTTATTTATTATATTCTAACTAACTTACATCTAACTAACTTACAGGGTTTTCATGAAATATTTGTTGGTTTTATTGTTACCTTAAATATATATATATTTAAGGGGGTGCGGAAGTAGGGGGACAGGCTTGGGGGTGTGTGGGAATAGGGAGACAGGCTTGGGGGGGTGTGGGAGTAGGGGGACAGGCTTGGGGGGGGTTAAGGAAGTGTGGGAATAGGGGACAGGCTCTCTACTCCCCCTCCCAAGCCTGTCCCCTACTCCCGCACCCCCTTAACTACAGAGTTTTCATGAAATATTTGTTGGTTTTATTGTTACCTTTATTACTTTAAGAAGTGGGTTGAAAATACCATAGAATCGGGACTAGAATTCAACCCTTGACCGCACGATATTTTTATGTGTTTTTATTATACAGGATTCTCATGGAATATTTACCATACAAAGTGTGTTGAAAATACTATAGATGGAGATATATTACCTTAACTAGATACTAAACTATAATTGAACCCTTGACAAACGATATACCGGTACTGTATTATATATTCTTATGTGATTTTACTATATCGTTTTTGACAGGAATGAAAGGTATTATCCATATGAAAGCATAAATATTATTTTACGACGACACATGCTGGAAATAACGGAAGATGAATAATCTTGGATAATTACTTTACAAATGAGAGCATTGACTTTTAATACAGTAATGTTAGGCTCTCGGTATACGGTAAATAAAGGTACCGGTAATTATCTATAGTATTGCTGTTTTCTATGGCGATGATTTTACCCTACTGTATTTCCCTGCTGATTTATACCATTCTAAGACTTTTCTTCTATGACATTTTCTTTGGAAATGCCACATTTCAAATGGGGCATTGTATTTTACTTTTAATACCAACTTATTTATGCTTCATGCTTTATTCCTTCTCTGCATTAACCCACAGTTTGTTATGATGATCTTTCTCTTTTTCACTGTACATACTGTATGTATATACAATATTTTACAGAGCAGTACATAATTGATATTTTTCTTTACAGATGACCCTCACTTCACAGACTTGGTCAGGCAAGCTGAAACTTCTATAGAGAGCGGCATATACCCTGAAAGAATATACCAAGGATCCAGTGGCAGTTATTTTGTAAAAAATAGTAATGGGGTAAGTATAAAAACAGTTTACCATTGGGGGAATGTTGTTTTAGTTTATTTATAGTTGTGTTGCTATTTTTTTTTAATGTTCCGACACTGGACATAGGAGGCTTCATCAAGCCTGTGATCCTCCACACTTGTTGCTGGTGATGAGAATTCTAGTTACCCTCAGTTAAAGGTTAATGATCTATAATATATATATATAAAGATAAAGATAAAAATAATTAAAAAGTAGGAGGAATGAAAAATAAAAAATAAATTTTAAATAATGTAAAAGAATAGGAAAGAGTAGGAAGAAAGGTAAATAAAAAATAAATAAAATAAAAAATATATATAGTGTAATTTTATGTCTTACTATGCTTACAGAAAGTAATTGCAGTGTACAAACCCAAGGACGAGGAACCATATGGGCGACTGAACCCCAAATGGACCAAGTGGCTTCACAAGGTGTGCTGCCCTTGTTGTTTTGGTCGGTCCTGCCTTGTCCCCAACCAAGGGTACTTATCCGAGGCTGGGGCATCCCTCGTCGACCAGAAGCTGCAGCTCAATGTTGTTCCTAAAACTAGAGTATGTGTCTTATTGTTATCAGTTTACTTTGGTATTTTTATATGTTCCAACACTAGACATAGGCTTCATTAAGCCCGTTACCTTGGCCCAGGACAATTGCTACTCTCTCTCTCACACACACACACTCGTCATGACTTCCGAACTGGTACCCAGCCACAGAGGGAGGGAAGTGAGGGTAATTCCCAAATACTGCAGCTGTTATGGTACCAGTGAGGGTGTTTTACAACATTATAGTTAGTGCCTCAAACTCACATTGGAAGAGTAAAATTCTCAGGCCCTCACCTCAGAGGAATCCATCTTCCGATATATAGGTTATGAGTCCACAACACTAACCACTCAGCCACCTTCTCTACATCACTTAGAAGGATAGTGTTATTCTCTTGTACAATATGCTGGATTATTTTTACTAGTGACAGTGAAATAGGAAAACAAGAAGCTTTATGGCAATGATATATTCTGATTTGTATTACTCTGTATAATACTGTCATAATAATTTTGGGTACTGTAAGTGACATGTGTTGAGAGAATAATATGTATATTTTTAATAGGCACTAATTATATTCTATATTTCACATTTCAGGTAGTTAAATTAGCTAGTGAAACGTTCAATTATACTAGGATAGACCGTGAGAAGTCTCGAGCCAAGAAGATTGTGTCGGAAAGGTTCCCTAAGGTGGGTCGACACTTTCACAGGATTGGTCTACCACCCAAAGTTGGATCCTTTCAAGTCTTTGTTGAGGTGAGTTGATGCAGCTGCAGAAGTTAAGGGAGTAATTCACTTTTGTTATATTGGAGTGCCTTGATTCCTCCAAAGTATGCCAGGAAACAGGACCAGATTGACAAAACTAATGGTGTTCTGTTGCTTGGAATAGCTTGAAGGATTCAGTTGCTCCAGATTTAACTAACACAAAATTTCCCCGTTAAGTTATTACATATCATTCCTTTTCTTAATGCCTATGTGGGCACAAGAAAAATAGTATATATATATAAAAAATAGAGAGGCTCCAAACCAACCGTGGTTGCCAATATCTTGCAATTTTATCTTATCATACACAATAATAAACCTCTTTGGTCATAACTTGTGAACTTTCAGCTGTTCTATTGTCTCCTATAAAACTTACCGTCTTCCTCTTCTTTCCTTCTGGCAGCTTATAATAGTATATGTTGTTTTGTCATTAGTCCTCTTTTTTTTTTTTCTTTTTTTAACTCCAGATGCCATGAATAAATATGCTTCATTATTGAAAATATTACAGGGGTACAAGGATGCTGACTACTGGATACGTAGGTTTGAAGCAGAGCCCCTGGGAGAAACAACAGGCAGGCAATTCCAGCTACAGTTTGAACGTCTGGTTGTCCTGGATTACATCATCCGCAACACTGACCGAGGCAATGATAACTGGCTCATCAAGTATGACAAACCTGAGCTGACTGAGGACGGAGAAGGAGGAGAGGTAAGTGACTTGGTGAAATGGTGTGGCTGAGTGGTTAGTGTTGTGGACTCATAACCTATATACAGTATAGGTCAGAAGATGGGTTCCTCTCAGGTGAGGGCCTGAGAATATTTACTCTTCCAATGTGAGTTTGAGGCACTAACTATAAGGCCACCGAATGTTGTAAAACACCCTCACTGGTACCATAACAGCTGCAGTATTTGGGAATTACCCTCACTTCCCTCCCTCTGTGGCTGGGTACAATTTAAAATAATGGTCAGGAATTCTCCGTAACTTTAGTTACAGGGGTTGGTGACTAAATAAGACAGTGTGTGTGTTTGTTTACATACCAAAAACAGTATATAGCTCCTTTCTTTGCTGCTGATAGTCTTGAGAGGCTGAACATATGTTTTTTTTATTATGAAAGAGTGGAAGAGATGTACAGTACTGTATGTGGCTTCTGTATTTTGCTTTTTCAATCAGCATTCAAGATATGAGTTGCAGGTATTCACTTGCAGCTGGAAATAAACTACAACAATGATAGGAGATGATGGGTAATTATTTATCTTTTGTGACTAACTATTTGTCTCCATTAACTTGGCAGGATTGGTCACTTGTAAAACCACCAGAAGTGAGACTAGCAGCCATAGATAATGGTCTGGCCTTTCCCTTCAAACATCCAGACTCTTGGCGAGCCTACCCTTACCACTGGGCATGGCTGCCCTGGGCAAAGATTCCCTTCAGTACAGAGACCAGGGAACTTGTGCTTCCCCTTCTCTCCGACATGAATTTTGTCCAGGAACTCTGTGATGATATGTATAATCTATTTCAGGTATGTCATATCACTCTTGTTTTCTGATCTTATGAAATTAATATTAAAGTAGTTTTTCATTATTGACTAACAGGCTGAAAGAGACTTGCCTGTCTTTCATATTTTTGTTTGGAATATAGTGTGTAATGTGATGATGAATGGAAAGAAACTATAAATGGTTGAAGAACATATAGACATGCAGTAACAATAGACAAGGGAGTCAGTGGTTGATATATTGAAAACATTATTAATTAAGAACAAAAAGGATTTAGTCTAGAGCATACTGGTTATCCACGTTGCTATCTAGCTTAACCCCTAAAGGACGGGTTGCCGCTAAAGGACCGAGCCCGGCATATGCCGGATTGCTCAAATTTCCCAATGTTAAGGAATTTTCCCCAATTTTTTTTACTCCAGACGTTGGCTACACTGGTTTATAGTAGGATGGGATGCTCAGACTTGAGTACACACTGCCTTTTCTATGGTAAAGTTGAAGAATTATTGATCTTGTTATGTCCGAGTGTGATGGTGAGTGGCTTAGCCAACGAGCGCCTATTCCATTTTCTACTACCTCGCCACGGTCAGTGCACCCACCCAAACACTAGCGCTCAATGTACGGCGACAGTACCTCATTCAACTCGTCGTAATTCTGTAACCATTAAACCTACAGACTTCCCATTGGTACCAATCGAAAGAGGAAAAGTTGCTCGTTCTCATGGCACTAAAATAATTCACTCGTTCATTGTAGGTTAAGAGTACAGAGCATGCGAAAACAGGCTATTTTACGTGTTTTTCGCTCAACCCCCGGTCTTCTGGTTTTAAAGTTACGATTTTTTTTAGGCCTAAAGCATATCATTACTAAAATTCTATCTTCTTCTACAATACCAATTGATTCATCTTCCTGTGCAATTGAATCAACTCGCAGAAAGTATATCCGAAGTTGTCATGTGGCAAATTTTGATATCTTTCCTGATAGACATCTTAGAGGAATAGAAAGTTATACAGTGAAAGCTCCTTTATCCGGTACTCTGTTAACCAGAAACTTCCCGTATCCGGCATTTTTTTTTTCATAAAGAAATAAATATAGCCAAATAGAGCTGCCACGCTCACCCGCTCAGAGCGCAGAGTGACGAGTGTTAAAAGTGAAGAAAAGTGTTAAGTACTGTTACTATACAAATGTAAATACAGTATTACAATTCGTATTAAGCATATTAAATGCATATAACAATTTGTATTAAGGTTTTCGCAGATGACTCATGAACGAAATGAGTCGTAAGCATGTGTGGTGGTGGTAGAGGTGGTAGGGGAAGAGTAGAGGGAAGGGGGCAGATAGTGTGATATCGTTTGTTTATATTTTATTGAGCATATTCTGGTGTTTCCTTCTTTCTCTGTTCGAGAAAAACCTTCCTTTTTGATATGGAAGGATATGACCTGTTTTGTAAATGCACCACCTGACACGACTGAGTGTTGAAGCTGGTGGTTAATAACTCGTAATTACTAAAAAAATTTATGTACACTTTCTTGTTTCCGGAACGTTCTCGGTCCCACTGGTGCCGAATAAAAGCTTTCACTGTACAAACTATTTTTTGTTATTTTTCCGATTTAAAAAAATAGCCGTACGAAAACGAGAAGGATTTTGTAAAATCACCACGGTGCATTTATAGAACTTTTTACGAGCTTTTGAATGATATACATGCGATCCTTCTACGGTCTATAATACAGAGCCTATAGATATCAAAATTTGCCGACCATTATTTCGAGAAAAACGCCTGCAAAGTTTGAGATTGCATTCTGCACGTTAGAGAAGACTAAATGAAAAAAAAGCCTCTACTCAAAGGTGTTATGTAACCATTTCTGCACTTTCGATTGTGAAGTGAATGATATTTGAAACCAATGTCTTTTTTTTTGTCACGTCTCTCCCACACCAACCTATACCAAAGAACTGTCATGAGTACATAAAGAGAAGGTAAACTAAAGATTGCCTTGGGGTTGTAATACCCAGTAGGGTGAAGAAAGAAGTGATAGAGAAAAAGGTGAGCAAGCAATTAGAGAACAGGTGGAGCGAAATTACAGAGATATAAAGTAAAATGGACCAAAGGGGTGCCAAAACACTAGTCGTCCGGCTGACATCTGGCAACTAAAGCCAGTCTGAGGCTCCCCAGCCAGTGAGGGGAGGGGAGGTAGGGAGAGAGGAGCGGTATCTGCCGAGTGTTGCCACATATAGTTCACACTACTGTATTTATTTTCAGCCCCACAAATTCAAATTCTATGTGATGTTATGGGCACATTTGGGTATGATGTTGACTCCTCCCACAGCCCATCGAGTGCACGGCTCAGAGATGAGACAAAATTTGACCGATTTATATGTGATTTTCAACACTGAGCTTTCAGAGGATTATGAAGGGATATTGAAGGAAGAGATTTATAACAAAAATATATTTTCAGTAGATGGAGAGAAATTCAACATCCTGTAAACCTGGCAGTCCCCATAACCATCTGACCTGCATATTACAGACAGATAGAGGGTTTGACCGTCACATCTTCGAGCGGCAGATGTCTGTGATGCGAGGGCAAATTCTCAACCTTACCCAGGCTCTCAGAGATGGCAAGAGTCCTGTACAGTTGGTCCAGATGCCTGCTGTTATTGTTGAGAGGTAGGAAGCTTGTTAAATACTTTGTCAATCTGGGAGTGAGTGTTTCTTTAAGATAGAACGGAGTTGAACTGGGTAAAAATGTCTGTCTATATTTTCAGTCTCATGCATATATTACTGGTATCATTGTAGGGGAGGTTGTCTAGTGGTTAGTGTTGTGGACTCATAACCTATATGTCGGGAGATGGATTCCTCCCAGGTGAGGGCCTGAGAATTTACTCTTCCAATGTGAGTTTGAGGCACTAACTATAAGGCCACCGAATGTTGTAAAACACCCTCACTGATACCATAACAGCTGCAGTATTTGGGAATTACCCTCACTTCCCTCCCTCTGTGGCTGGGTACAAGTTCAGAAGTCATGTCTTTGTACCGGTAGCAGTTGACCTGGGCCACAGTAACGGGCTTGATGAAGCCTATGTCTAGTGTCAAAACTGTGATTATGGAGCAGCTTGGATATTAAATAGTTTTGAGTACCCATAGCTTAATAGGAATGTCATGGTATGGGAAGTCTTGAAAAAAAGCTTTATAAATTTTGGTTTAAGAAAATCTTTGTTGTTGTAGTTTTCCTGTATAATAATTAATAGTTTTGTGGATTCTGATGAGTGTGTGGTTATTTCAGGTCCAAGGGTCGAGTGGGTACCACGGCCAGGTTCAGGTCCTTCAGTGACACATTCACCCAGTCATTCCAGGAAAAGAGTCCGTTCTTTTCGTGGTGCTAATGCAGGCTAATCAAGTTTTGATTTTGTTTACTCATTTTTTTGTTATAATACAGTATATTATTATCCATTTATTATTGGCATTATTAAGCAGTCTAGAGATGTTTTTCCTTAGTTTACAGTACTTGGCAAGTAATATTATGCCTTTGGAATAACTCATTTGGCATTCAAGTGAACCAGAACTGGGTATCCTCCTTGAGTAATGATTATGCTGTACATGCTGGTACAATTATTAATTATGTAGAAATACTGAGTAAACATTACCTGTATATAAACACCAGGAGTTGGGTGATGATCCTTGTGAAGTAATTTTTATGGATTGCAGTTGAACAGTGTTATTGATGACCTGCTTTATACTATGAACTCCCCAGCATACATACATAGGGTGACCAAAGTGGTTGAGTCTCTCCCCATGTTTATTAATCCATATAGGTATCTTTGATTGTATATTTGTTCCTTCATTCCTTCTCTTATCTTACAACAACTCTGCAGTAGTTGATGGCTACAATAACAGTCTATATATTTTCCATCAAGATTTGTAGCATTTCATATTTTGGCAACTATAGTTTGCTGCAGCAGTTTTTGTTGTTACTCACTAGTTGATTACCGGTATGTAAATGTCTTTTTTTATTTGTCTTAGTATATAAAAGGCAGTTCCATATACCGTATTGTACCATGAAAAGTTTAAAGATATGTTTCTTATCAGAACTTGTGCAGGAGATTTTTGAGCTGTCTTGGCATATAAAAGGCAGCAGTTCAATACCACAAAAAGCCTCAAAACATTTCTTTGTATCAGAACTTGTGCAAGAGGAGATTTTTGGAAGACTTAATATTTTTAAAATGACCGTACAGTCCTCACCAAAAGTCCAGTTGCCTCTCTGGCTCTGTACGTTGGTTACCTCATGATATAATCAGACCATATACTTACCTCTTCTACCTGACTATAATGTATCCTAGAATTTATACGTCAACAGCATAATTATTACTACCATCTGACTGACATGAGTGGCAACAGCAGATCTTTTGGTGACACCTGTATGTTGTTGTTTTTTAATACCTCAACCTGGGGACTGTAGGATTGTCAGTAGCCCGTGACTCTTATGTGGCCGAGAGATTATATTGGGTGTCATACTAGATGAGACAGTGGAGCTTGGTGGTGGTGGTGGTGATGTTGTTGGTACCATTGCTTCTCTTCTGTCCCACTAGATGACCCATACCTTATTTATACATGTTACTATACAGGAGTAAGTAAGTTAAATTGGACCAAGTACTGTCAAACTAAGGAAGAGACTTCAGTGTATTTCTGGCAGGTTACAGGTAATAAAATCATGTCTGTGTACAGTACTGTCCCATTGTTAGCCAGTATGATGCTTTTTTTATGGAGTCAGTATTTTTCATATAATTAAATGTATAGAAAGAAAACAATACTTACTAAAAGGTATTTCTGCTCTCACTATACAGTACCCTCCCTGTCTTTTTGTTTTTTGTGTACAACATATTAGAACCCTATAATTTAGTAATCCATCATTCCCATAATTATAATTGATGAATTTAAAGAAAATATAAAATAAATATATTTTAAAATAAAACTTCTTTTGACTACTTGCAGCTTTGAAATTTACCATGTTGGTCTAGGTGGATTATTTTATTGATCCAAAAGAATAAATCCTAGGCAATAGGAAGTTAGATTTAGCCAGTATTTCTAATCTATATAGTCGGAATTGCTGGTTAATCAAATTTCTACTGTTTCGGAAGTCAATACAGTAGTAAGTTAACGGACTGGCATTTTCATTATAGCCAGTTTATTGAAATTGTACTGTAAATGGTTTTGGGGCTACCTCGTATATTTTGTTATGGAGTAAAAGTAATTGTTTGTGTGTGTATGTGCTACTACTTGCTGTCATAAGTTCTCTTGCTGTTAGTGTTTATTTTGACACATTGAAATCTCGGCTTCACAGGTGCCTGGGAGTCATGAAAGTGGGAGCCATTGTAAATAGTGTACTGTAAATAATAACAATGTGCATAATGCTATGAAAAAAAGCCATGAAGCCATAGAATATGTAGTGAAAATTGAGACCACGTATGATGACAACAATGGAAAAACTGTCGGTACCTTATAGCAGTGCCACATTGTGTAAACAACGGTTTCTGTAATTATTACAAATGATTATATCCTAATTGTTACATTAAATGATTAAAGAAGATGAACTGATGATTAAAGAAGATGAACTGATGATAAACCCATCAATGTTGCAATGTGTGTGTGTGTGTGTTTGTGCATGTGTGCAAGGACAATGTAGGTTTGAGCCCCCAAACATTTAGGAAATTTTCTGAAAGTCCATTTTATTTGTGCCTCCCACTTTCGATACTAATCAGTGTCAAGAATAATAATATATATAGTAGACAGAGTAAGTACTATTTCAAAGGATAATACTGTATGATCAAAACTATGTACAGTAGTACAGTACAGTGTACTACATTTTGCTTGTCACGATATTTACCAATACAGAGGAACAAGAATAAGTACTCTTTAGTTACACTTAATGGATTTATTATTGTTCATATACATTTAATTTGCTTAAGGGGATGGTCTACTATTGGTACATTGGAGTGCCTTGATTCCTCCAAATTATGCTAGGAAACAGGACCAGAAGAACAAAAGTAATGGTGTTCTGTTGCTTGGAATAGTTTGGAGGAATTAGTTGCTCCAGATTTACCAACACAATATTTCCCCTTTAATGGAATGATTGTTGTTCCTATACATTAATTTACTTAAACTGATTTCTCAGACTAAGTTCCCTACATCATATTATTGTCTTGCTTTGTACCCAAACAGCAGATAGAAATTTTATATTTTATGTGACAAATGAAAAAAGGAAAGAATTTCTGTTCTCAGATATAAACACATCATCCATGACAAAATAGATGACATAAACAGTATGTATGACCTTTGTAAAGCAGCGCCTCACACACCCACACCCACCCACACACACACACTCACACCCACACACACCCACACACACCCCCACACACACACACACACACACACACACACACACACACACACACACACACACACCCACACACACCCAGACCCACACACCCAGACCCACACACCCACACACACACATACCCACACATACATACCCACACACACATACCCACACACACATACCCACACACACATACACCCACACACCATACAGCATATTATAACATACTGACACACATAAATAAGACAAAGACCAGAATATGTTTTACTAGAGGTCTGCCACAGTGAGTGTTGGTAGGTTAGAATGGATACTTCATCTGGGCTCCATATCTCAGCTGAGGATGTCCAATGACCAACCAAAATACAAATGTGGTACAGTATTTCAGTAAGAGGCTAGTGTTAGACTCATAAATTGTTTTGATTGTCTCTTTTAACATGAAACCTCTATAAACATTGTGACATCAGTTCAATATCATATTTAAAGGTACACTCTGAGTGATACATAATTTCTAACCAGGAGGTTGATGAGTTCCACATCCTATTTCATCCATACCTGAATTTCGTATAAAAAACTATATTGGTGACTACTGTAATAGTCAATATATACAGAAAATGTTATGCATTTCCAGATGTACACCTTAACATATGAATGAAACGTATAGCCTGTGTCTGTCCATGACTTGGTGTATTACTCCCTGGTCAGTAATTATGTATTACAAGTGTACATATCTCCTTCACTATTAATTAATCTAGGGTGGTTATTGTGTTACATAAATGAGTGTTGATGTGATTTACCTGTTATGTTCTTGTAACTTTTTTGTTATTGTGCTTTTATAATATAATATGCTCTACAGTCTACACATTTGATGGTCTTACAATGAAGAAAAAAAAGGCACTGCATTTCCTCTTCAGAATTAAGTTTAAATTTAGGTTTATGCCACGTTTTCTTCTACATAGTGTGTCTGGTGGAATGTGGTTCATAATAAAACTTTAGCAGATAACCTGGCTCAACTTATGCTTTCTGGTTTGAAACAGAAAGTGATGGCTGTATGTATAGAGATGTATCAATATACCTTTTTTTATATTGGTTAATAATACAGGAAGAGGCAGTACCATCTTCAGTGTGTATAATACCACAGTCAAGGTCATACATTTATTTGACATTGAGAAAAGCTACTTTAATTTTTGGTACAGTATGTCATATTGGGCCAGATAGACATGTCATGTACTGTACTTGTTTTGAGTGAATTATTTTAAGACCATATTTTTAGCTGAGAGAGTCCTAAGTGCTTTACACTTCATTCATGCATTAAACACCTTTACCGAAGATATACATAAACCTTCATTATACATGGACTGTGGTTATCAAATGTTCTCTATATAATTAAAATGTGTATGAAGAATTATTCATCAAATTAATAATAATAATAATAATAAGTCTCAAGTGATAAACCAGTAAGACTTACTTATAAAAGGTTATTTATTGCACATTATCAAGAAATGTCAGTACAGTACTATATGTAAAAAAAAATTCACCCCTTTTAGATTGCTAGAGGTATTGTTTATTCAAATTGGAAAAGTTAAATATGCAATTGACTTAAAATGAAGGGTTTCCTTACCATTATTTCAAAGAGCCTCTGTCCTTCCATTCTAGTTCCCTTAAGGTGGTAATACTTATTTGTTACATTGGAGTGCCTTGATGCCTCCAAGGTATGCTAGGAAACAGAACCAAAAGAGCAAAATTAATGGTGTTCTGTTGCTTGGAATAGCTTGGAGGATTCAGTTACTCCAGATTAACCAACACAAAACTTCCCTCTTAAGGGACCCTGTGATGTAGTCAGAGAATTGGAGGTAAATGAGTCATTCAAATATTGCCACGAAACACACACCTACATGGAAGAAGTGTGTTTTGAGGCATAATCAGGAAGAATCAGAAGCCTCCAATTCCCATACACAAACACAGGGTTCTCCATCAGATTGCAGCTCAGGATACACAGGCCTCACAATCAGATGCAGTTTGCTCTTGTCGTAGATATAGATAACACTCTGAATTTTCTCCTTACTATATGATCCCATATTTTACCCCTGTGGTACAACTTTTAAACCTTTTTCACTTTTCTAATGTGTTTATTGATGTTTGCATAAATTCGTCCCATTCAGCTCAAGTGAGAAGAGCCTGGAGATCTGGTAACACTGTTTGAGAGTTGAAAAGTATGATTTAAATGGTTAATGATCTTCAGTATTATGCATTTCATACATATTTGTCACCTTTCATAGTGTGTTAGCAGATTACCAGGCTCCTCTTACTACAGGTGAATAGGGCGAATTTATGCTGACGACTGTACAGTACATACATACGGTAAAACCTTCCATCATCAATTATGTCAGGTAAAAGTGTAATACAGTAATAGTATCCAGGCTGAATCATTTGCTTCAATATCCTGCCAGCAACTCATTTGTAGTAAAGTGGGAAAAAATGCAACCTACATTCAGGTAGGCCTACATTATTAGTATTGTACCCAAGTGACAACACATTTTTTGCCTCCAAATTGTGCCAAGAAATAGACTACTAGCTCAGTGTGTGGAACAGTTTGGAGTATGACACTGTCGTTATATAATGGCCATTGGATTGCCAACAACATTGTAAGCCCTTAAACTGAGAGTACAGTTCATATAATTATTAGAGAAAAACAAGTTCTACAAAGCAAGTAGGCCCAAGTGTACAAGTATAATTTGGAGACATTGAATTCCATTATGTACACAGTCTGGATATGAATACCAAAGCCCAAATTATATTTAGATGATAGTCATTGCCTTATGGATTTAAAAATGGAATTTTAGATGCCGCTCTGTCCCTATATGAGGTAGGACTAATGTGTGGGATGGCTCAACCTACAGGATGGAGTTTAAATCCTTTTAATTCATCAACTCACCTTCGTCTTACTGATTCATTGCAGCCTCTCATTGTATGCTGCAAAGTTGTATGACTCTTTTTACATGGCTAGTACTGTATAATAATATTATTAAACAATGCCTTTCAGAACTCTTGACTGCATGCTTCCTTCCCACAGCACCCACCCACCAACTCTTTTCTATCCAACTTCCTAATACAAAAGATAATCTGTTCTTGAATTGTTTCATGTGGTTACAGGTACTGTAGTACACAGATGATCAACTCTTAACCTATCATCCATCTTGTCCTCATACTGTTCTATGATATATTTTATACTTTGGTAAACACAATGTGTCCTCTTAGCATCTCAAACTAAATTAGACATGTTAATGATATCCTTAGCTCTTTATTTATATATTTATAGGTGAAGATCTCTAGTTGGTATCTTTCCCATAGTCCTTGTCTTATGTGATACAATAAAATAAAATGCTGCTGTCTAAAAGACAGCCTTTTCCCTTCATAGATTTCTAATACTGTACAATATATTTTAGAAATCAAGTAGGTTTGAGAAATATTTGGTAGTGAAATATTGCGATAAGTTCTTCTCAGTAGAGTGTTTATTTTTTCCAATCTGTATCAGTTTAGTTTTGGGCAGTGAGTGAAACTTTATATGTACCGGTACTGTTTTCTTATTCTGGGATTGAGGTCAGGCTCCCAAAATATAATTACTGGGAAAATTGATGGGGATAAAATAATATAGTGGCATTCCTAGTTACTATTTTGTAAAACTGTGTGGGCATCACAATAGCTAGACAAAAGTATCATTTTGTGGGTGGGTGTACAGTACAGTATTCCAAGTCCCTGAGTTTTGTCAAGGAATACAATCTCTGTGATAATTTCAGTAACATGAAGCCACAACTCTATGAAATGTGGAATAACCAGAATATCTATCTATAGCTTTTATTCATTATTTGCTTCAAATTATAATATAATAGGAGGAGCTTATATTAACAACATACAGTAACTCTATATCTTTTACATGTTAAGGACCAGATACCATTCTGCATTTAACATCAAGAGGTAAAATAATGTTGAAAATTATGGCTCCTCCTCAAATGGCTATTTCATATACATATTATATTTTAACTAATCTATATTGTTAATAATTCCTGGAAATGTATAAGTGTCAGTTAATGAGACCAAAAGCAGGTACTACAGTAGTTAGCGTAGATACAAAGCTGCAGTATATTTTTCAACTTGATTACAGAAGAAAAATGAGTAATTTGGAATGAATGCTTTGGTTAATGTATGAATGTTTAATTAATTCCAGTTATGAGATTGTGTAAAGAGATACTTTTGGCAACTGTTTTTTTTCTTCACATTTAGGGTACACATTAATAAATATGAAAAAATTCTCATGACTTTTAACCCTTGTAAAACAGAACTGTTCAGAGGAGATTTGTTTTGTAGCTTAGATTCATGAGAATGTAAATAATAATTGCTAATAAGTACAGAGACCAAATATGTAGCCAGTTACTACCAGCCAGCAGGTAACTAAATTCAAAGGTCATAAATAGGATTTTATAATATATAACTATATTGTTAAAAGATAGATTTATTGGATGTTTAATTAATTAATTAATTAAAGGTCATGAATCAGAAGGCTATTAACAATGATTCAGTACTGTATGTCTGGAAACACCCTGTTGCTATAGAATTAGGTTGCAATACAATATTGTCATTAGGAGAGTATAGATATTGCAACATCCTACAGAACAAAATGAAGTAATAGTAGTAAAACAGTTCGAGTATTTGGAAACCATGCAGCATAGAAAGTGAAAGTGTAATGTGTGGTATACACTAAGATATTTAATCATAGGACAGATTCATGAAGAGGTGGAAAGGTATTTCATAACTATTTATCGAGAGTTCTGATTTTGTAACAGTCATGTCCTCTGCAGGCTGGTACAGTACTTTACCACGGCTACCTCCCGGTAGTTTGCCCAGGTTAGGTCCCGGTAGTATGCTGTCGTCTAGATTAGGTTATGCTAATTTCAAATGGCCCCATTAGAATATGCTCGATCTTGGAAATAGGACATTTCCGAAGCAGGATATGTATGTTCCCTTTTCCATTATATATTTATACTTAACATTCAATCAAAAGTTGTCGCAATTCATATTTTGGCAACTGTACATATGATAGGCCCCTTCAGGAGGCTACAGTAGCCTTTAAGGCAAAAACAATAACCCCCTCCCACCCCCCAAATCTATGACGTCATATCCAGGATATCCTGTGCAATGCTCTCAATTCTAAGGTAATGACTCCAGATTAACGTAATTCGGGGCTATTTACGGTAAAGTTTAGACCATCTAAGGAATTTTTTTATGAATCCTTCCTTTCGTTGTTTTCTGGGTCGTTATCGTAAAGGAAAATTTATACGTTCATATGGATGATGCCTTTACATTCCTGTCAAAAACTTTATAGTAAAATCACATGTAAATATATATCGTGTATTTGAATATCTTTATATAGCTCCATCTAAGGTATTTTCACTCCACTTTTTAAGGTAATTATTCCATGAGAACCCTGATTCCTGTGATGTAGCCAATGCTCTCATTTTAAGGTAATTCCCTTAGCTTAGCTTAATTTGGGAATATTAAAGGTAAAACTTTGACAATCTAAGGTAATTTACTTGAAGCCTTCAGTTACTTCATGGGTCGTCGTACAAGAAAAAATTAATTGCTGTCAAAAACTGTTATAATTACATAAAAATATCGTGTGTCAAGGGTTCAGTTTATGTTGATATGGTCACCTACTTCAGTATCTAAGGTAATTTGGCTCCATCTAAGGTATTTTTAAATCCACTTTTTTAGGTAATAAAACAAATATTCATCGTAAATTAAAATTTATGCTTTCCTATGGATGATACCTTTCATTCCTGTATAACAACCTACTAAAATCACATAAAAATATCTAATATCTAATAAGTTGACTATCTAAGGTAATACAGGCCGGGTGTCCATAAAGTGTTACCCTGATTTCATACCTTTATTTATTACACACAAATCAGGGTAAAACTTTATGGACATCCTGTATAGTTGCCAATAAAAGTGTTCCGACAACTATTGATACAACATTAAATATAATATCAATGTTCATAGTTGTTTGTAGGGATTATAAGTATGTATGACAGAAGGATATGTATATTTCCTTCTGTTATACATGCTTATAATCCATATACATGCTTATAGTCCAGTTGTGGGTATTACTAATTAATAGGGTTAAAGTTCTATCAAGATTTGTCGCAATACTTTTTTTTGGCAACTGTACAACATACAGTATTATCCCTACAGTATTATACCGTATGTTGTACAGTTGCCAAAAAAGGTATTGTGACAAATCTTGATAGAACTTTATAACCCAGGTAATATCCACAACTCCATCTAAGGTATTTTCCAACCCCACCACCCACCGTTATTTAAGGTAAATACCCCATGATAACCCTAAAATTCCCTAAATGGTGTGACGTAGGTCACGTAGCTCTCAAAACAGACCGATTGCGCGGGAAAACGAACCCTCCCGAGAATCAATAATTTCAAGTGGATCCCAACTTGGATAAATGCCCCATGTGACGCGCCTCGATCGGTAAATTAGCGGTGATTTAGGGTGAAAAGCAGTGATTTATGGGGCAGGGGAGGCAGTGAAAAATAGAGTAACAATAACGAAATGAAATAATAATAATGACAGAAAAATATCAAAGAGTGTTTGTTATTATCGTGAATGGATGGCCGTGTGTGTGTTTGTATGTGTGTGTATTATTTGTTTGGATTATTTTTGTACCAATTTGTCGTCTGGGAGTGAGTGAAAAGGATATAATATAAGGACTAATGAAATAATGATGTAATAAGAGTGTTGTTGTGGCCGTGTGTGTGTGTCCACTATCTAACTTATGTTATTATACGTTTTATATAATTATTTTTGGTATATTATTTTATTCCCGTGTGTTTTTTAATCACTGTTTGGCATACTTTGATTAAATTGGGTGGTGTTGTGTATGTACAATTTGTGTTTTGTGTGTGTGTGTGTGTGTGTGTGTTTTGAAGTGACAGGATGTTAGTACTGATAATTCGTGTCTTATGTAGTTTCTTAGATTATAATTATCACTCACTCTCTTACCATGTTATTGTGTTTTTCTGGATTTTTACAACGTGATACACTAGAAAAATAATTATGTGCAATGTGTGTATATATATGTATATGTTTGTATGTGTGTATGTGTGTGTAGAAAAAGACCCATATGTGAAATTGTATTGTGATTACATAAACATAAGCACACGTGAAAAATTGAATTAAACAGATTCAAACTAAAGTCCAGAACATGGTTAGTCCATGGAGCCGTCGTATATACCACAAATGTTGGGTAATAATCAGGCGTTTGTCCAGAATCTGCTTTTGACTCTAGGTTTTCAGAATGCAATGTTTTATAAGTTAGTGTGTTTTGAACAAATTTATTGTTCACAACCGTCACAAATTAATGTTTTGGGTGATATCACCCCCCCCCCCCCTTACCTCATTTTCGCCATATTTGAACTAGATTCATCTTAAAAACACTACAACGCATTAATTAGAATTAGTCTAACCTAACCTAATCAGGACCGTGGAAAACTATGGAGACCTAACTTAGCAAATATGAATCCTGGATGTAAACATTTAGTGGCCATCTTGAATTGATATTATTATACTGGAACCGACGGTTCATGTTAATGCATTTGTGACGCAAATACCTAATAAGGAAATGATATACATGTATTTAGAAGTATATTAGACATAAAAATATTAATAGGAGTGATTATGGACAAACACTTGACTAATACCAAATGTTGTTCTTGAATACGGACGTAAGACTGAAACAAGACATGTTCTCTAACATTATGAAGTGTGTTCTGTCCACTATTGTCATCACTAATTGTCACTTGTATATAATATTATGTCAATGTGGACGGAGACATTTTAAATTGGCTGAGTGGTTAGTGTTGTGGACTCATAACCTATATATAGGTAGGGTGATGGATTCCTCTCAGGAATATTTACTTTCCCTATTTGAGTTTTGAGGCACTAACTATAAGGCCACCGAATGTTGTAAAACACCCTCACTGGTAAAGTTGGCAAAAAAGTTTTGTTACCATCCATTTAACAGTGTGATGTTAATACCCCAGACTGGCAAATCAGGTGTGATGTCTATCTATCTATCTATTGCTCTGACGCCTCGCTCCCTCCGGGAACTCCCCCCAAGGGGGTGGCCACGGCAGAAAAGTCTCCAGTCTTCCCTGTTCAAACACTCCCTCCATACTTGGTCCAGCCCTCCCCTCCCCCTCATGTTTCTCTCCTTCACATACTCTTCCACTCTGTTCTGCCATTTAACTGGTGGTCTGCCTCTCACACCACATCCCACAACTTCACTTCCATACATCTTCTTTACAAACTCATCACCTTGCATTCTCTCTACATGTCCAAACCACCTCAGTGTATTACGTTTCACTCTCTCAACCACTCCACACTCAATATCAATTGCCTTCTCACTCATACCACATCTCTTATACACACTTTCATTACTTTCTCCATCCCACCTAGTAAGTCCACATGCACCTCTCAGATAACTCATTTCCACAGCACCTATTTTCAACTGATGAGCCCTACTCCATGTCCATGTCTCCGACGCATATGTCAGTGTTGGCAGGATTATACTATTTCATAGTCCCCTTTTCACTTCCATACTCACACTTCTACCCTTCATTATCTTCCCCAGTGATCCTATGACCTGTCTACCCTTTACTGCTCTCTCCCTAATTTCTCCCCTTCCATACTTCCATCCTCTCACCCCTCAAAGTTATCTCACACTTCGTCCCAGTTGATACTTCCACTCTGTAAGGTGTGATGTGAGGTCAGTGTATCATTGGCAGGCAAACAGAGATGATGTTGTTTCACCCACTGCTATTTTTTCTGGATATTTCATGGTTATTTTTGTTCTAATATACTCAAATGCATTTCCTTATGTTTATTAATGAATAGTTAAACTTTTTATATAAAAAAAAACTGAATGCGTTGTGCTAAGCTCCCATAACTGTAGCCTGCATATCATCGGCCGGGGCAAAGACGATACCTGTCTCGGATAATGTGGCACAGCTGCTCAGTGGCGGAGTACCAACCCTGCCGCACTTACTGATGTAAACATTAACATAGGGGTGGTAACAAAACTTTGCCAATTGTACCATAACAGCTGCAGTATTTGGGAAATATCCTCACTTCCCTCCCTCTGTGGCTGGGTGCCAGTTCGGAAGTCGTGACGTGTGTGTGTGTGTGTAGCAGTTGACTTGGGCCATGGTAACGGGCTTGATGAAGCCTATGTCTAGTGTCGGAATAAATTAAAAAAAAAGGTCACATCACATATACTGTATCTCAATTTTTTTTTTTAAATTGTCACCTATGTGTGTGTGTACAGTATATGTCAATGAAGACTGCTAGATTTTTTTTATTTTTATACGTTCTGACAATGGACATACCGGTAGGTTTTATCAAGCCCATTACCGTGGCCCAGATCAACTTCTACACACACACAC
The DNA here is from genome assembly GCA_034508575.1 of Petrolisthes manimaculis. Taxonomy (NCBI): domain Eukaryota; kingdom Metazoa; phylum Arthropoda; class Malacostraca; order Decapoda; family Porcellanidae; genus Petrolisthes; species Petrolisthes manimaculis. The sequence continues at coordinate 281,868 of JAWZYT010001326.1, read as the reverse complement.
ACATGTGTCATAATTTGTTGTCACCTACAGTGTAAATACAGGGTTCTTAAATAATTTACAAGGACAATATTCCTCCTACAGCCTGATGGGTGACCACGATGGTGAGGCCGGTCCATTCCAAACGCAAACTCTTCATTGCCAACAAGGAACAGAAGGAGAATGAACACGGTAAGTAACATAATCAAATGTTATTATAATTATTAAGATGGAATATACAGTAGTACTGTATGTAGTTTAAATATCCATCACACAATGTTGGTTGTACAGTACTGTAGTTCAATTATTAGCAAGATAGAATGTAGGGTGTAGATTAATTAGCAAGATAGAATGTAAGTGTTTGGATGGATTGATAAGTGATTTAAGTATGGTGATTGGTTTGGGGTTGGCAGGGTGTAAGAGATGATGGTATTTGTGTGTGGTATCGTGTACTGGGTGTTGTTTTGATTTTCCTTGGCATGTGTTTGTGTTGTGCCATGTAGTGTAGTGAATGGTGTGGGTTTGTGGAGGCTGCAGCAAGTGTTTGTGTGCCTCTCATGTCAAGGTGGTATTTGATCTTGACAACTTTGGTTTCATGGTGTAAGTAGTCTATAAGTGTGATAGATGTGCAGCCTGTCATTATCTGTAGGGCTCTATTCTGTATGATGTGAAGAATGTTGAGATGTGTGTCAGTAAGGTTGGTGGTCTATAAGTGTGATAGCTGTGCAGCCTGTCATTATCTGTAGGGCTCTATTCTGTATGGTGTGAAGAGTGTTGAGGTGAGTCTCAGTGAGGTTTGAGGCCCAGTCAGGGCTTGCATAATCCATCACTCATCGGATATATTGTTTCTAAACTTTATGTAGAATATCCTAACTAGCAAAGACAGGATTTATGTAAGCATGACAGAATGTTGGGTGTAGTAGTAAGTAGTATAATTAAGAATGTAGAGTGAAGTATAATTAGCAGGACAGAATGTACAGTATGTAGGGTGTAGGTGTACTGTAGTATAATTAGTAGGACAGAATATAGAGTGTAGTATAATTAGTAGGACAGAATGTACAGTGTAGTTTCTGTATTATATATATATTAGCTATGCAGTATTTTGATAAATACTAAATTATTTAAACTCATATGTATTGTATTTCTCTTTACAACAACAGCTGCTGATGGAGAACTAAGGGTGAGAGGCCCCGTGGAGCCCCTGGGTTTGACAGACACCACCAATAACATCAACATTGGCAGTCAGAAGCAGGGCGGGGCAGCCACCAGCAGTGGGGGGGTGGGCGGCGGTAAAGCCATGATGGTGGGGTGGGCAGAAGATGTGACCACACCCCACCACCACCACCACCACCAAACCCCAAGCCGCCCAGTCATGCCCATGTCAGAACGACAACAAATTGCACTCCTCATGCAAATGTCTTCACCCTCACCTCCAGGTCAGTTTGTGTGTGTGTGTTTTCCTCATCCACAACTAAAGATTTCTAAGATGATTATGTCAGTACAGTATGCCCTGGATGTAAGATGAATTAATTCAGGGTAGGTTGCTGAGTGGTTAGTGTTGTGGACTCATAACCTATATACAGTATAGGTCAGAAGATGGATTCCTCTCAGGTGAGGGCCTGAGAATATTTACTCTTCCAATGTGAGTTTGAGGCACTAACTATAAGGCCACCGAATGTTGTAAAACACCCTCACTGGTACCATAACAGCTGCAGTATTTGGGAATTACCCTCACTTCCCTCCCTCTGTGGCTGGGTACAAGTTCGGAAGTCATGACATGTGTGTGTGTGTGTGAGTAGCAGTTGACTTGGGCCATGGTAACGGGCTTGATGAAGCCTATGTCCAGTGTCGGAACATATTTTGAAAAAAAAAAAGCATTATCCTTTCAACACTGGAAAAGGCTTACTTTTTTCTATTTGTATTGCAAAATAATATAAATTTAGTAATGGAGATCCATTTCCTTTAAGAAGCTTAATAATACTGTACTGTAATACCATCCAGTAAATATAAAACAACTAGGTACGGTAGCCTATGATCAGGGATAAACTTACAGTTGTCAAAGTATGAATTGTGACAAATCTTGATGAAACGTTAACTGTATTAACATCAACAGCTATTAGTAGAGACCATAAGTATGTAATACAAAAGGATATGTACATTTCCTTCTGTATTACATATACTTATGATCCCTGCAAACAAATGTGGACATTAATATATTTAACTTACCACCAAAGGTTGTCACAATTCATATTTTGGCAACTGTACTTGTGTGTGTGTTGAACCTGTTAATGTTAATACAGTATACACTTGAAAATATATACTACTGTATACAGTATATGATCAGGGCCAAACTGTTTGTACATGTGAATTTCTTGAAACTGTTAATGTTGAAACAGAATAATATTATATGCACTTGTCTATTCCCCTTCCTTCCCTCAGACAAGGCAGAAGTGAACCGATCTAGCAGCCCCAGGACCCCCAGTACCCCGAGCTTTGGCCGTGGTGTCAACAAACGTAATGAGCGCGGGGAGACGCCCCTCCATGTGGCTGCCATCAAGGGTGACACTGATCGCATATCTCAACTCATCTCACAGGGAGCTGATGTCAATGCTACAGACTATGCAGGTAAGGGAAGCTGTGGTGAAGTGTCTGTTGATCCTTGTACAGTAACTATTATAGTACAGATTTGTAGGGAAGGTTGCCTAGTGGTTAGTGTTGTGGACTCATAACCTATATACAGTATAGGTCAGAAGATGGATTTCTCTCAGGTGAGGGCCTGAGAATATTTACTCTTCCAATGTGAGTTTGAGGCACTAACTATAAGGCCACCGAATGTTGTAAAACACCCTCACTGGTACCATAACAGCTGCAGTATTTGGGAATTACCCTCACTTCCCTCCCTCTGTGGCTGGGTACCAGTTTGAAAGTCGTGATGTGTGTGTGTGTTGTTATAGTTCCCCGGATGGTCTGGCCGAACGGTCCCGAGTCTGGTTGACCGAAGCCGCGCAGATGCTCGGACCCCCAAATGGGAGTCAGGGTGATAGTGAGATCTGTTTCTTCGAAGGCAACAGACGAGGGGACTGTTGGTTTACAGGTATATACCCCCGAGTCAACATTCCTACCGTCTGTGGTCTTCCTTGTTGTGTCACCCAATCGGGCGATCTCATCAGCTACCCAGAAGGAATGAGAAATAGTAAGAGAGACAGACAGAACAGGCCAGGGTGTTGTGGAGGATGCTAAATTCCTCATTTCTGAATAGAACCAGCCCTCACCAGTGGGAAGGGGTGATAGAGAGGTGGGACAGCAAGTACGAAGGAAAGAAAGGGAACGGAGGGATACTTGAAGAACTGAAAAGGATTGGCTGGGTCCGAAGGGACGCCATAACCCTTAAAGTACTGCCCACGTATGTCACCACAGGCAATACTTCCCTTACGGTGTGTGTGTGTGTGCGTGAGAGTAGCAGGTGACCTGGACCATGGTAACGGGCTTGATGAAGCCTATGTCCAGTGTCGGAACATATATAAAAAAAAAAAAAAAATTATGTTGTTAGATTTTCTTCTGCATTGTGTATCTGAAATTGTCAGATAAATGAATCCAATGTCAAGTGCAAGCATCCTTTGAATAAGTTCATTAAAACTACTGTATAATAATTATACTGTATACTCTTAAGAAGAAACTGCCTAATCCTACCTCAAAACAGGCCATATGAAAGCATTTTTGGTTTAGCCTCTGGCTAGCACAGTGGTAGAGTCTGTGGCTGCAATTCTGCAGCCCAGCGTTCGATCCTTGCTCGGGACACGTTAAAAATGCCACTGATGCCAGAGGTTACCACCCCTGTGAGCAGGGGGTGGGGAGTTTGAGTCGGCTGTCTGAGGTCTTCCTGCTTAGTCAGCCATAGCCGAAGCTGACTCGGGTCTCACGTGGGTGGACAGGTCTCTGGGCCACGCATCACAATGATCATCTTTGTGATGCATGCTATAATTGTGTTTCATACACACAGTGTGTGCTACACTCTGTCCCAGTGACTGGGCCACGCATTGGCACCTTTAATAACCTTTAATAACCTCTTCCCAGGTAAGTTTGTGCCATGATGATTTATGAATTAGGATAAACATACCGTGTATATGGTCTCGGGAACAGGTAGACATGACTGATATGGTTTGTTGCCTTGTATTTTGAATAATTGTATTATTAATCTGCTTGCTTCACTATTACTTACCAGTATAATGGGTTAAAATGCCTTTGTAAATTTAGTCTTGCTCCTGGCCATATCTTGCCTGGGGTTTTCCCATGTAATCCTACCATTTGATAAAAGGTGTTTTTCTCCCATCCCATAAGGGGATAGATAGTACAGTGTTTGAAAAATGAACTACAAGGATATTATGGAAGCACAAATAGGAGCAATGCAGAAGAGTGGTTAACTGGTTACAAAAAGTTATTTGTGACAGTAAGGGTCAATTCTACAGTTGTTCGTAGTGGTTTGTAAGCATGCAAACAAAAGAATCTTAGCTGTGTAAATGACTTATGAATGAATTACAGTATATAATGAATTTGGTGAGTAAATTATGCAGTGATCATCATTATATAAATGTTGGATAGATTTTGTGAATAAGGATACTCAGCTTTTGGAAAATAATGAAGCCTTACAAGTGTGCTTGGTTAGGTAACTAACAAACGAATATGACTGGAATCAACAGTACCGTAAGTATAAACTAAAATTTCAAGGAAGAGATTATCAGTCATAGCTGGTAAGGGTTATGACATTTTGTGAATAGTATGGGAACAGATCTATGTAAACACGGAAGTATGGAGGAGGAATTAGGGAGAAAGCAATGAGGGGTAGACAGGTCATAGGATACTGGGGAGGATAATGAAGGGGACTACGAAATAATATAAGCCTGCCAACACTGACATATGTGTCGGAGACATGGACATGGAGTAGGGCAATAGGTGCTGGGAAAATGAGTTACTTGAGAGGTGTATGTGGACTTACTAGGTGGGATGGAGAAAGTAATGAGTGTTATGAGTGAGAAGGTAATTGGTATTGTGTGTGTGTGTGTGTGTGTGTGTATGAGATACAGTATGTGGTATGAGTGAAAAGGCAATTGGTATTAAGTGTGGAGTGGTTGAGAGAGTGAAGCGTAATACACTGAGATAGTTTGGACATGTAGAGAGACTGAAAGGTGAGGAGTTTGCAAAGAAGGTGTATGGAAGTGAAGTTGTGGCACCTGGTGTGAGAGGCAGACCACCAGTAAGATGGCAGAACAGAGTGGAAGAGTATGTGAAGGAGAGCAATGTGAGGGACAGAGTAGGGCTGGACCAAGTAAGGAGGGAGTGTTGCAACAGGGACAACTGGAGACACTTTTGCCGTGGCCACCCCCTTGAGGCGACTCCGGGAACGAGACGTCACAAATAGATAGATAGATAGATAGCATGTGATGTAAATATGACGGCCCATAGACATTCACTTACACACAGACATAATTATACACAAGTATAATTTTTTTTTTTTTTTTTAAAGTTTTTATTTATTATTATTTTTTTTTTTTTTTTATTATTATTATTATGATGGAGTATATTTCTAACAGTACATACAGTACATCAATCACCAGTCTCATATGAGCTTAAATATTTGAGTGTTCATTCATTCCTGTCTTTCCTTATTTTTGTCATTTTATAAATATATTATTATATCATTGGCAACTAAAGAGGTTTAAGGTAAGAACTTTATTTTATATATCATGTGGCAATATAGATAAAAAATCATATTTTAGTGGTTGTTTGCAAGTTTGTTATATTGCACTCCTTACTGAAATTAAACGACTAGGCTATATGAAATACTGTAGATTGCAAACTCGGTACACTCAATATTGCATTCATTCCCAGTCTAAACTTGGCAAATCACCTCCAGTTTGTACACATAACCCTATTATTATTTTGGATACTGTACATCTTTAATTAATTAATATATTATAAAAGGCTTGGTGGTTCTCAGCTTTATAATGATTCAGTAATGGTACGAGAGAAAAGGATTGATTGGATGATCTTTAATTAAGGCTTTTGGGTTTTCAGGTTTATAATGATTAGGTAATGGTACGAGAAAAGGATTTAGTTTTGATGTTTGACAATATTGTCAAATGGGTACAGTCGACACCATAAGTTCGCTTCATTTCCACCTGCGTATGTATATAATTTATTAGCTATAGTGATGTAATACAATTTAAATACAGAAATGACAGATATAGTTATTATGGTAAATTATGTATGTTGTTGGAAGAAAAACTGTTTTAGAATGTATGGGTCCTATTAACAATATTACGCAAATTTACTGCCGGCTGTAGGCCTACATGTTCCTACATTGTTATTAAAATGAAATGATATGGACTGAGAAGAGATTAGGAAAAGCTTTATTTAAGATTTGTAGTGTTGATGAGCATAATTATATATATATATAAAAATATAGCATTATGTAAAACAAAATAAGTATAAATGAGTAGTACAACGTAAGCAATATAGGAGACAAGTGCCATATTCAAGAACATTCATTGGTGGTGCGTACGATGGCTCCATAGACACAACAACAGAGCTATTGTACCAGTACCACCACGTTATTGCATACGGCCCATGTCATGTGTTCCCCCAGGTCAGTCGTAAAAAAAAAAAGAAAAAAAATCGTCAATCTCATCATAATACCGGAAGCTGCAGACGGCAAGACGCAGTGTTGCCAGGTCTGCTTGACGACATTTCCCTAACTTGGTTATCAGAATTTCCCTTCTTCACCTCAATAGTTCCCTGTTTACTTTTGAAAATTGACGGTCTGTTTTGGTATTTCGTCTGGTAGAAATTTCCATGTTTACTATTTGAACAATGTTTATATAATTTCCCTGTGTGGACTTCAAAATTCCCTAAAACAAACATTTCCGTGCACCTGGCAACACTGCAGGCGTTGGTTGGTAGGGGCGGTGGTCAAAGAAAATGGAGGCTTCCCTTGTGACTGTAAATCATATTATACGTAATAAATACATTGTTTTCCCCTTACGACTGCGGGTTAGTTATTAAAAAATGCATATATTATTATTTTTCAGGAGATACTGGTTAACATATTTCAAGATATACAGCGAGAATAAAAATTTCATTGTCTATGATAGCATTCGTTAGTCAAACAATTTTGTTTTGTAGTTAGTGTATAACTTCCATCTTTACTAATAAAGAGCACTGTTAAATATTTTTATAATTTTGAAATTATTATAATGCTGAGTAGTTGTAACTAACATGTCGATATAATACATAACAATGGTTGAAATGGAGCCGGATTGAGGGTAGCATTCGTTAATCACAATTATTATTAGATTTGACTATTACATCACTAAAATATGATGAAAGTCACTATCATATAATTGTAATAATATTAAAAATATTGGTGGTTTAGATAGTATATGAGAATATATTGGTATAGGTGTTATAGGTAGAGTAAACTGTATAAGTAAGGTGTTCCAGTGTTGTGTGGATGCGTGTTCCCTTGTTTGGAATCAAGTAAGTGCTCTATTAATTAACTTTACAACCATTTATACTTCACACATCACCATTTATGTAGTAATATGATACCACAGATGATGATATATATCTATAGGTTACGTTTTATAGCGTGTAAATAAGGAATCCAATATGGCTTTGTTATGTGTGTGAGTTGGTTGACCTGTATGTGTGTCTGGCTTGGGCGTCCGTTCCAAGTAAAATTTCACCATTATAATATCAAAATGTTGGTCTTTCACCACTATCACCAGTCTTATTATTATTATTACACGATGGTGGTAGATATGTGGGATATGTTAAGTAATTCTAAATGTTAAAAAAAGGAATGATTCCTTAATGAATAATTCGGTCTTAAAAAGTGTTTAGGGAGGAATAAAGGTGTGGCGTACGTAGCCTGCCTAGTTAGGTTAGTTACAATTATCATCATCTTATTAATTTTGGAATAATCAATTTACTAACAATGCACTATCACCAACACTTATTTTGGTAAATATCTACTCTATTGCTGGTTGATATTACAATGTTTATACCATCTTTACCCGTTAATTTATACCATTCTAAGACACTTTTCTGCTATGGAATTTTTTAGTATTTGTTAAAAGAATTACTGTTTTGTAGCAGTGTTGCTAAATCCGGCTAGTTAGTTCTCAGTATTTTGCTCCGGTCATTTCCTGTATTTCGCCCAGGTTAGGTACCGGTAGTTTGCCCAGGTTAGGTACCGGTAGTTTGCCCAGGTTAGGTACCGGTAGTTTGCCCAGGTTAGGTACCGGTAGTTTGCCCAGGTTAGATACCGGTAGTTTGCCTTGGTTAGGTACTGGTAGTTTGCCCAGGATAGGTAGTTAGGTTTGGTAAGGTCAGGATAATTTCAAAATACCTCATTTGAATATGCATAGAAGATAATATGCCATAGAAGATATGTTTTAGAATGGTCTAAATAAGTAGGTAATGAAGGTAGGAAAAACGTACACCATAACGTTAATTCTGCATAAGAGGTCTACCTGGTTTGTTCCTACATTTTATACATATGTTCTATTGATTGTTGCCCATAATATTTAGAGGAGATAACTTTTTTTTACCCTTACTTGACCTAACCAAACCAGGACCAAGGCAGACTACCGGGACCTAACCTGGGCAGACTATCGGGACCTAACCTGGGCAAACTACCAGGACTGTCCAATGTTTACAATGGCAGGAAAACACTGAACTTAGGCTCTGGAGAGCTGAAATTTTCTATATGCTATTATACCAAAAATAATTGCAACCTCCTCTTAAACACATGAACATATTACATTGTCCCCTTGTGAAATATACACAAATTGTAAATGTTTACCATGTGGACCTTTTATGCAGAAATACCGACCGGGGCAAAATATTGGGACTTAGCTGGATCTGGTAATACTGTTACAAAATGGCAATATTCTAGATAAATACCTTTATCTTTTTCACCTCTCTATTCTCAGAAAATTCACTATTGTAGTTTTCATTTCTCAGAAAGATGTGTATGAAAGATGAAATAGAAAACAAACAAACAAGAAAGTGAGGGAAACGGGAAACAACAACACTGATAAAATTATTAAATAACACTAATCCTTTGACAAATTTATTAAGTAACACGAATCCTTTTGACAAAATAATTATTATAATGTGCAATATTTTACTTTCAGGTTGGAGCCCTCTACACGAAGCCTGTAACCGTGGCTTCTACCACGTGTCCAAGTTGTTAATTAATGCAGGAGCTGATGTCAATGCTAAGGGTCTAGATAATGACACACCTTTACATGATGCCTGTGTTAACAATCATTTCAAGGTATGATATAATAATCAGGGGTGTCTAAGTACAGTTTACATGATGCCTGTGTTAACAATCATTTCAAGGTATGATATAATAATCAGGGGTGTAAGTACAGTCACCAGCAGAAATATGCGGCCGGTCCATATACAGTCGGCACCAACACAAATTGGCTTCATTTTCTTCTTTGTATGTGTGAGCTATAGTGATATTGTAACACAAAGTGAATACAGAGATGACTTATATACTTCTCATATTTAACTTACATAATTATGTTATTTGAATTGAAACTGGTTCAGAATGCATCTATCTGATCATATTTGTATTAATAGATACGTAAGATAGATGCAAATTTGTGCTGCTATTCAAATGATATGATAATTTACCTAATGAGATATATGTCTGTCGTCTCGGTATCTTAATAGTGTTACATCACTTGGCTCATACTTACGCTGTCAGAAATAAAGCGAACTTATGCTGCCAACTGTACCACTAAATCAACTTGGAGGAGTATGGAATAATAATACAGCACATGTGTATATATATATATATACTGTACTGTATGTTATAATGTATTATCTAGCCAACATTAATGGATTATAAAGATATGGGACTATAATACTACTCTTGCATTTTGATACTGTTTAGTAAATATGAACAGCTCTTAGGTCCTCAAAAGAAGATTTAACAGTAACAGTATATCATTGTTGTTATTGTTGTGACCAGCTGGTGCGGTTGTTGCTGAGGTGTGGTGCAGGAGTCAATGTTGTAAACCGTCGTGGTAAGACCCCAAGAGACGTGTGTCGCTCTCCTGGCATTGTGGCACTCATTGAGGCGGCTTCACGTGGCCACATACAGGAACTTGGCTCGTCCTCAGGAGAAGATATTCCACACACATATAAAGGTATGGAATTAGTTATTTCTTTCATTATAGTATTAATCCTATTATCATCATCACCATGAGGGGAGGTGGCTGAGTGGTTAGTGTTGTGGACTCATAACCTATATATAGGCCAAGAGATGGATTCCTCTCAGGTGAGGGCCTGAGAATATTTATTCTTCCAATGTGAGTTTGAGGCACTAACTATAAGGCCACCGAATGTTGTAAAACACCCTCACTGGTACCATAACAGCTGCAGTATATACAGTACATACTGTATATAAATATTTAGAGAGCAAAGTGGAAGAAATAATACTTTGTGTTGGACTTTATCTTCATTAAGTTATTTTTTTATATTCCAGACGACGACTGTAAAAGTATGTCTCGACGTACTCCCCCTGCTAATAAATCTACAGAAGACAAGCCAGTGGGAGGTGGAGGAGCAATAGCAGGAGGAGGAGGAACAGCAGGGAGTGGTGCTGGTGGTGGAGGTGGTGGTGGTGGTGGTGGTAGTGGAGGTGGTGGAGGGGGGATAGGAGGGAGTGGCAGTGGTGGGAGTGGAGTAGGGGGAGGAGTTGGAGTGACTAGTGGTGGTGGAGTGGGAAGCGGTGGATCAACAGTTGGGTTGGGAGGAGTGGGAGGTAGTGGTGGTGGGAGTGGTGGTGGAGGAGGTGGTGGTGGAGTAGGAGGAGGGCCGGGGGGTGTTGGGAGTGGTGGAGGCCCAGGCTCCCCTCGTGTTACACTACGCCTCCCAAATACCACCGTCACCCGCACACCAGAAAAGCCACCACGATCACATGAAAACAAGTGAGTCCATCCAAAGATTATATAATTCTTAATCTGATATTTTAACAGGCACTTTGTTTTTGCTCATATTTTGTGATTTATACTATGGCCAATTTCATGACATTCAAGGAAGAACCTTCTTAGCTTAGGACATCTTGTTCCTTAGGGTCAAGTGTAGCTGTTACATTGGAGAGTCTTGATTCCTTCAAAGTATGCCAGAAAACAGAACCAGTAGAGCAAAAATAATGGTGTTTTCTGTTGTTTGGACTAGTTTGCAGGATTCAGTTGCCAACAAAAAATTTCCTTCTTGAAGAAGCAGTAACTTTATATCATTCGTAAAAGTTTTCTTGTACTGTAATATATTTTCAATTACATTTTTTCAGGTCGGGTTGTACTTCATATGCATTTTTTAAATGACTTTCATCAATCTATTTTGCAGACCTATGCTGGAGAACAGTGAAGATGTGTATGAGTTTAAATGTAGTAAAGATGAAGGTCGAGGAGATGAAGAGGAGGAGAAGGGAACAGCACCACCAAGAACAGAGGTCATACTTAGTGAAGACAAGGGTGACAAAAGGACCCGAGAAGCTGATGGAGAAGAAGACGAAGAGGCCAGGAAGAAGAGGAGAAAAGAAGATATTAAAGAAGGAGTGAAGGGAGTGGGAAGAGGAGCAGGAGGAGGAAGGCCTATTGGTAAGTTTATATTTCATATAATTATTTACGGTACTGTAGATGCCTGAGTGGTATTTGTGTAGCAAGTAGGGTTTACCACTGCACTTTATTTACTACAACCTTTTGTCTTCTAAAAACATCAGAAGGGTATGATACTCTTGATTTCCATTGTACAAAGTGTGGAAACAAAAGAGATGCAGTGACAGCAGTGTCTTCTTTTTACCAAGTTATATTTTATTATATATATATGTTCCGACACTAGACATAGGCTTTATCAAGCCCGTTACTGTGACCCAGGTCACCTGCTACTCGCACACACACACACGTCACGACTTTCGAACTGGTACCCAGCCACAGAGGGAGGGAAGTGAGGGTAATTCCCAAATACTGCAGCTGTTATGGTACCAGTGAGGGTGTTTTACAACATTCGGTGGCCTTATAGTTAGTGCCTCAAACTCACATTGGAAGAGTAAATATTCTCAGGCACTCACCTCAGAGGAACCCATCTTCTAACCTATATATAGGTTATGAGTCCACAACACTAACCACTCGGCAACCTCTCCTATTCATCATGGGGCTTAAAATTCATCTTTAGAATCCCTTCATCTCATATATTTTCTCCATCCTCTGCCTGTATGATCATGCTCTCAGACAGTTTTTGTTCCTTCTTGAACCTATCCAACACCGTCTCCCTCTCGGACTTGGAAAAAAATGGCCTCGCTTTAAGTCTCTATCTCATACTATATCTCTTACACACACAATCTGTTTACGTACACATTCATGGGGATGGGTTCCTCGGATTGATAGAATGCTTGTATTCTCTCCCAGCTTTATATCTCTGGTCTATTTTAATAATAATAATAATAATGTAGCCCCATCCTTCCTCTATGCACACTCACAATCACAAATGCACAGATATACACATATTTGCTATATGATCTCTTCAAACGCATACTGTACACCATAATTATTTTTAGCTTATAAGAAAATGGCCTAACTTTAACTTTTTCTTTCCTACCTCTCCAATAATGTTTTTATTTCACTTCACTTTTCACTCAATTACATATATTATATATTAGCTGATTGTAATTTCCCTTTGACAGAAAGTATATGCATGTATCAAAGAATTTTAACTTCTTTCTTACCTCTCCAATAATGTTTTGATTTCACTTCACTTCTCACTCAATTACTTACATTAGCTGATTGTATTTCCCTTTAACAGGAAGTATATGCATATGTCTTATTTATTTTATCTTTTCAGGAACCTCGGATAAGACATTAAAGACGGGAGGGCGAGGAGGCTGCAGCAGTGCTGGTGGCTTAGGGACCATCAAACAGTCAAGTGGAGTTGGGGGTAATTCAAACACAAGCAGCAGCAGCAGCAGTAGTAGCAGCATTGTGAGTAGTGGTACTGGTGAACGCAAGAGTCCCATGGGGTCAGCGGCCAACAGCCCCAAACCACCAAGTACCAAAATGGGTGGGGAGAGCAGCGACACCGAGGATGACGTTAAGAGTGAGTCAAGCTCTGGTGCCGCGCCCAAGGTTCCCCCGTTGAAAATTGTACTGGGAGGCGGAGCAGAGCAGGAACCTAACACACGTAACGGCAAGAGTTCCAGCAGCCGACACTTGCCCTATGTAGTTAATACCAGCTCTGGGGAGGAGAAGGAAGGAACATCCGATGCCAAAGAACCAGGGCAGCCTCCTAAGGTGAATATTTATAAATTGGTACTGTACAGCTGACGGCATAAATTTATTAGTGTCCATTTTATGTACTTACAGGGGTAGAACAGTGTTGGAAAATTAGGAGCAACTGATTCCTTCAAACTATTCCAAGCAACAGGACACCATTATGTTTGTTCATCCGGTCTTGTTTCCTTGTATAATTTTGAGGAATCACAGCACTCCAATCTACCAAAAGTATACTACCCCCTTAATAATGCTAATATGACCAGATAGTTGCATTCTGAACCAGTTTCTATCCTAAAAATGTGTGAATTTTACTACATGTTAAGTACTGTATATCTGTCATATCTGTCATCTCGGCATTCAAATTGTGTTACAACATCAATATTATACTGCCCACTGTACCAATATATTGTATTTATTTAGACTATTTAGTGTTTAGCTTATAATCTTATTTGTCTACCTTTATAAACAGAGCTGGCATTGGGGAGGTTAACCTCATATGAAATTAATTCATAACATAATCCAACCTTGTTTGTTTGTCACGAAAAATTCAGTTGCCTAAGTGTTAATTATTTTATTAAGGACTTGAGTTTTTTTGTTTTTTTTTAAATGCTGTATTCAGGCATAGTTTTACATTTGTTTATTAATATTTGTGTAATTTTGTTACAGGTTGAGGAGCTTGGTGTAGGTAACAATAGTAACAACAGCAGCAACAATAACAACAACAACAGTAATAATAATGGTAACACTAACAACAATAATGGTAATAACAACAGCAACAATGGCAACAACAACAACAACAACAATGGCAACAGTAACCCTAACAATGGAAATGGTAATGGCAACAACAACAACATCAATACTAATAATAACAACAATAATAATAATAATGGTAGTAGCAACAATAATAATAATAACAATAATAACAACAACAACAATAATAATAATGGCAACAACAGCAGCAACAGTAATGGAAACAGTAGTTCTGGTAGTGAAAAGGGAAGTGGTACAAGAATCACACGGTCACAGCGTGGAGGTAATGCTGGCTCTTCAGAGGAAGGTGCAGCAGGTGAGAGCACTAGTACTATATTATTTATTGGTGTATTTTAGCTATTAGATTAAATAAGCTTATACACAAAATCATACTGTCATGATCTAGTTATGCTGTTATGAGAGAAGTCTACAATAGATTTAAAAAATACAGTATGATGACATTTAACACCTTTTTCTTTTGTGGGTACAGCCTCTACTTCAGTGGTGAAGACTGAACTGTCCTCTGCTTCTGCTTCATCATCTATAAAACTGGAGGAAGCTGTTCGACCTGTCTCCACCACCATGGATGATGCAGTTCATCCCAGGAAACGCAAAATAAAAATGAAGGCTGAGCCGGAAGCAGAGCCGCCACCGGTGTCCCTGGTGGATCAACCTATAAGCAACTGTTATGAAACTTTCCTTAACATCAGAAAGCAGGTGGGTGCATTCTCACTTTATTTGTATGTGACGTGTGTGTGTGTGTGTGTGAGTGAGAGTAGCAGTTGACCTGGGCCACGGTAACGGGCTTGATGAAGCCTATGTCCAGTGTCAGAACATACCTAAATTGCTCTCAGTGACTGAAACAGCCATACACCATGAGTTTTGAAACCCATTTTGAGCATTTAAATGTGAACCATCAGGAATTAATTTGCAGGATTTTTTTTTTTTTTTAATGTTCCAACACTGGACATAAGCTTCATCAAGCCGTAGCCCAGGCCAATTGCTATTCACACACACACACACACACACAAACACGGCACTACTTCCAAACTGGTACCCAGCCACAGAGGGAGGGAAGTGAGGGTAATTTCCAAGTACTGCAGCTGTTATGGTACCAGTGAGAGTGTTTTACAACATTCGGTGGCTTTATAGTTAGTGCCTCAAACTCAAATCCATACTGTTGCTACAATCAAATGTCTACTAATGGAAGAAATATTGCTCTTTGTCTTGGCCACACCTTAAGGGAAGTTTCAATGTGAATATAGCGTCAGAGCTATAGATAGATAGAATAAACTACACACTACACTATCTTTTTATATATTATATATATATATCACGACTTGATCATCTCACCTTGTGTTTCATTTCAGATTGAGCGTCGGCGTGAGAACCTGCGACCGGTGCAGCCCAAACCTCCACAGGGATTCAAGGACTACCTGATGAACCGGTGCTCATATGTACTGGCTGGGAATGCCACCTCCAGGCTCTCTGTTCCCATTATATCACCCCCGGCATCCCTATCACAGCTACTCAAAGACCTCTTCAATGATCAGGAGAAAGAGCGATATAGACTAAGACTACAGGTATGTATCATGTGTTGTATTCTGTCTTTTTTGTTTTTGAAAAGTTAAGCACGGTTCACATTAGTCCGTTTGTATGGATCCGACATCCATAAATGATGTTACTAACAGCCATGTATGAGTCTGTCCAGTGTGAACCGGGATCCATCTACCATCCTGGACAAGATGGCCGTCATTGAATGGAACGGAACGGAATAGATGAACTCAAATAATCTTTTACGGAAGGACGGCGGCGTGTGGTGTCCTGGTATAATATTGACTTTTCATCATATGAAAATATAAAAGTGAAGTATTTGTGCACAAATAAAGGTGCAAATTTATTCAAATATTATAATTATTTAACTATTTGTTAAATGTACACCAATTTATGTGAGGATAAAAATATTGTTCATGGATACCGGTACTGAAAGTATGGCACAACCGCATAGCCTAGTTGTTAACAAAACACACCGTGTGTACTAGGATCACACTAGCCACAATAATTATGGTTTAATTTCAGAATTTTTACTTGTTCATGGACAATTTCTTTTCCATTCATCTACATTTGACATTGATCTAATGTGAACCAGGCATTAGGTTAGTTCAATGTGCATAGTAATAATTGTCTTGCAAGTACCGCTGATTACAGTTTCATATTTATTGCTACAGGTATTGTATATTGTGCATTCAGTCTGTTATGTTTTTGGAAGTTAGGTTAGTTCAAATTGCATAATACTGTAATTCACTTGCCAGTACAGTATCTCTGATTATATTTTAATATTTATTGCTGTATATCACTGTCATATTTCCACTAAGAACTGATATCATGCAACCACACCTGTAAAAATTATGGAAATATTTGCAGACATTGATTTTCTACATATGCTGTACTTATACACTTTATGATGTAAACACACAAGGACTCGCACAGTTCTTCAGTTATTAATTATAACTTTGTCTGTGTCTCTAAATGCAGCACTTGATAGAGAAAGAAAAGCTGGTGTTGAGTGTGGAACAGGAGATACTTCGTGTGCATGGTCGGGCTGCCCGTGCCCTCGCCAACCAGGCTCTACCATTCTCCGTTTGTACTTTCCTCAAGGATGAAGAGGTTAGTAGTATAAGAACTCTCAATGTATACTTCCTCCCCTAAGGAGAGCATGCAACACTCATCAAGCCTCTCGTTCTCACCCCTTTTCTGTCCAACTCCCTAATGCAAGAGTTAACCAGTACTCTCAGTCTTTCATATACATAATTGGTCAACTCTGGAACACTCTACCTTCATCCATCTTTCCTCCTTACTACGACTAATGTTCCTTCAAATGCAATTTGTCTAGTAGGCATCTCAAATTATTTTGGACTACTCTCACATTGTACTTTGCAGATGAGGGTGATAAGCAGGCTCAGCCTTTAGTCCTCATCTTTCTGGAAAAAATAAAAGCTGAAGTTGAGAAATCAGAATTTTGGTTGCATTGTGAAGCTTGGTGAAATTGTTGTTGTGGCTGTGTCTGTCTGTATGTATGTGTTGACGTAGAATATGAGAATGGAAATATTACTAGTACTGTACTGTATTTGTAAACATTGTTGGTATGTAAGTTCTCATGATTTATGACAGCCTTTCGAGTTCAGCAGAAGAGAGCTCTCGTAAAAGTCTTATATCTTCTAACTTATTGTAGTAAAATAAAGCAAAAATGTGAGTAATTTGTAGAAAAAAAATTAATTTGAGTTTAGTTAGGTAACTGTCTAGACACCACACATACTATATCAGTTTTTGAAATGAATGTTTGTATAACACACAAGAAATAACTAAACAGCCCAAAATTCATGAATTAATGTCAATGTACTGTGGTTTGATTTTATTAGTTTAACTTTTTTCTATTTTCTTAACTAATGATACAACTTGAGAGATAAGTAATATAATTGTAATGAGTTCTTTTCTGCTGAAAGAGATACTCAAGGGATCAGTATATACCAGTATGTATAACAACACACTATACTTCACACAACAACATATACTTAATGAAAGGCCTTTGGAAAAACCCAGTCCTGTTTAGCCAAGTAGCAGGAAGAATGTTAAAAACTTAAATTGACCAATTGACTGAAGTAAATTGTTCTAATCAACAGGTGTACAACATAATCTCTCCTGAGCAAGAAAAGGATGGAAATGCCAGATCAAGATATAATGGCCGTCTGTTCCTGTCATGGCTTCAGGATGTGGATGATAAGTGGGACAAAATAAAGGTGCGTTTAGTATTTGTGTACACAGATTTTTTTTTATGTTGTTGCCACAGGAATATTGATCCCTTATTATTATTATTATTTTTTTTTTTTAAGTACAATAGATCTATTGTTGCTGTTTACAAAACCTTGTAACTTCTCTTACGGTACTCATAATATTGTGTCGGACAAGTTACAGACTCCTAAACTGTCAGTATGTCATCTCTAGAATGGTGAAATTTCGGAAGTTAAGACGTACAGTATATATAATCCTATCCAATAACGAATTTGAGGAAATGTGAAGTGTGTCTTTTTTATTGTAATTTTGAAACCATGAAATAAATATTTATGTTGCAGGAGTTCATGGTACTGAGACATCACAATGAAGCCGAGTCACTACATGCTGTACAGCGGATGGACTGGGAGTGGAAGCTGAAAGAATTAGGGGACTGTGATGCAAACTCCAGACCTCAGATAGATGACCTACATGTACCGATGGTCCACGTGTCTGATGATTTTGATCTGCTTCCCGAGTGAAAAGCTGTAGATGTAAGTTGTAAGGTATTTCTATTTCCATATTAAAGAGCTCCAGGTTATCCAAGAAGTTTGTATGTATGTAGGCTGCACGTAGTTGGATTATGTGTTTCGTAATTCAGCCCTGGCTGGCTTGCTCTTACATACTTTAACTCGATGATTGACAAAACAGGAATGAACCCTTGATGTTACTGAGGAATATTATGACTTTGAAAAATTGAGGGGGTATTTCTATTAGCTTGATATGCTTTTTAATAAAGAGATTCAAGTTAAAACAACAGACAAGATGAAGAGTGTGGGGTAGTTGTTGTTGTTGTTGGATTCTTTTGTGTCATCAGTAATGCCGTCGTCATTGCTCTGTCCTCATTCTTCACTGGTCAGAACAGAAATGAACCCTCAATGTAACAGAGGAATATTATAACTCTATGCTGAATACCTCTGGCTGTGATATTTGTTTAGATGGTAAATGCCACCACCCTCATGAGTCCTCACTCAAAGATAAAATGACTTGAATTGTTAAGGTGGAAATTCTTTTTTGGTACATTGGACTGCCTTGATTCCTCCAAAGTATGCTATGAAACAGGACCAGAAGAAGAAAAATAATAGTATTCTGTTGCTTGGAATAGTTCGGATGATTCAGTTACTACAGATTTACCAACACAAAACTTCCCCTTTAAGTGTTCTGCAGGCCCCAGGGATGTATGTATGTATAGTTGGAGCTAGTCTGAGTGCTACACCTTGTCCACTTTTTTGCACTAAAATACCAGAGAATTTTAAGCCTCCCAACTAGGGGCCAAATGCAAGAGAAGTCATCACCCATAACTTTATGTATCCCAGCTCTAATGCCTGTCCTCAAGATTTTTTTTATATATACCTCAACCTCGGGACTGTAGGGCGTGAGTAGCCCGTGACTCTTGCAAGGCCCCGAGATTATTGGGTGGAGCTTGGTGGTGTGATGTTGGTACCGTAGCTTCTCTTCTGTCCCACTAGATGACCACACCTTATTTACACACGTCACTATCAATAGCAAGTATTGATTGGTTAGAGAGGGTTCTTTTAACCTTTTCATATTGGACATAATCTACACCCCTGTCCCTAGCTGGCTGGCAGGCTACAAACAAGTAATTTCCTTAACATGAATGTTGGAGAAAATATGAAAATACCATCACAAACTACTAATGTTACGGGGCTACTTGGCCTGACAGCTTGAGGAACTTCAACAACAACTAATGTTTAGCTTTGAACTTCATCAGACATAAATAATACTATAGACTGGCTGCAATGGTGGTATGAACAGAGTAAGTGGAAACAGACTATGAGAGGGCAGGTACAGGCATTACTGTGTTTATATTATAGCCTCTTCTACACGAGAAACAAAAAGACGGTCGGCACGGGCAATTGAGTTAAATCTCTCACTTTTGACCAGTGTTACCAGATCAAACAGTCTCTGGCAGCCATTGACCCACCCACAAAATTGGTAACGGTGTCTGACAGTAGTTTTTTTCCTTGTGTGGAAGGGGCTTAAGTGAGAGTGGGTAGAGTAGTATAGGATGTGGGTGGGCGAGGGCAAGCAAGGGCATTTGTAAAGTATATACAGATTCAAAGCACATTTCCAGACATTGATTTAAAAAAGAAAATTAATAGCATTAAATTAAGCTTGCCATTTGGTACATCTTGTTTGTTTGTTCAATAGGCATAATATAGTGTGTTCTGATGCTTAAGGTGGAAGTGCAGTGTTGGTAAATATGGAGCAACCGATTACTCCAAACTATTTCAACCAACAGAACACCATTATTATTTTTGTCATTTGGTCCTGTTTCCTGGCATACTCTGGAGGAATCATGGCACTACAATGTAACAAAAGTAAATTAACCCTTTAAGGAGAGAGTATACTTTTGGTACATGGGAGCACCTTGACTCCTCCAAAGCACTCCAGGAAACAGGACCAGATTAACAAAAATAATGGTGGCTTGTTGCTGGGAGTAGTTTGGAGGAATCTTTATCTACAATAATGCGAAAACTGTACCCTCCCCTTAAGAGATAATGAAGGGACTTTGAGCTCAATTATATTTTATGTACTGGGTTAGAATTCATGGATGGGTTGATGTAGGATTCTGAAATTTCCACAGCTGTGCTAAAACTGATGTACCATTTCAAATCTGGGAGAACTTGTCACCAGAACCTGATAATTCTTTTATGCTACAAACAGCATCATCATTCAGTAGACCTGACATGTGATTGATCCAGTGTTTGCATTATTCTACTTTGATCTTCCCCCAACACTGTTGTAGGATTAGGAAGTTTTTGTGTGTCAAATTTTTATTAGGAATGTGGAAGAGGTCTGTATTTCTGTGATATACATTTGACTTTCATAGCATCTAGGGCTTAATTATTACATGTGATCACCATCTGTTGGGAGTAGCACTAGGCTTTTCCCTCCCTCGACTGTGAACTAATCTACAGGTGTTTGATATAGTAAATGAGTTTCACCGAGTGACAGCTGACCAAAGGCCAATAGTATCACTATTATTGTGTTCAGTGATCACTTAATTTTGGGAGTACCACACTGTCTAGTACATGTTTTGTCTGATTTTTGTCATCATATTCAGTTTTTCAAGAATCAAGACTTATTCATAGCTCGAACTCATTCTACCATGTTCAGTTATTCAATTTTAACAACATTTGTCAAGAACTAAGGTATACTTCACACTTTCAGTTTCCTTGGGACTTCAGTATTAATATTTGACAGCATAATAATTCAGCTTTATCTTCCTTTGTTCTTTCAACATTTGATGTCAAGTATTGTATGTTAAAAATTTGAATTGCACAGTAAAATGAGATGAAGTATACTAGGTACACTCTGCAAAAAGAGTTTTGGAACCACCCCTTCATTAATTTTAGAATTTTTATCAGGGTAGGGTTGGTATACCTGCTGAGTCAGCCTGAGTGTGTCACAGTGCCTATCACTACAGTAACACAAAAGTTGTCATACAGGAAGGATATATATACTCATGTTTATCATTATTTCCCTCCTACTTTTGGCTGATCTATTAATTCCACTCTTATTCTTTACTAGACCAAGCATCAGATCTATAAAATACTGATTGGCAACTCTGCTCTGCTCCCCAGTGGAAATAGGTTTACCAACCCTACATACCGGTACTACTACTACCAATAGGGGTTCCAATACTTTTTTTGCAGACTGTACATATTTGATAGTAGTACTGTACACTTGCCCAAAAACATTTTAAACAATCCCAACATGTTATATTTTAGACACAGGAAGTCTCCTACTCTGTCCAAATAGGCCCATAAGACTGATTTAGGATTGTCTCTAACAAAGAAAGTCCACTATATATAAAACTAGTTTCGGATATCTGTGTGTGTGTCCGTTGATCCATAACAGCCAGGACCTGTATGGTATGAGGTATCCATATTTCAACCTCATTATTCATTAAATGTGGAGTGGATGTATTGTGGATATGAATGTTGGTGGTAGATGTGAAGTGGATGTTTGAGGTGGCAGAGGAACAGTAGGAATAGAGCCAAGTGATGGTGGTGTGGAGTATTAGATAACCACTACCACACTCACTGCACATTGGCTTTATATTTTCTAGTGTGCATAGTTGCTATATGGAATGATATATATTTTAAGGAACCCTGTAATGTAGTAAGAAAATTTGAGGTAAATGAGTCCTTCAAATATTGCCACGAAACATGTTTTGTGGCATAGTTGGGAGGAATCAAGAGCCTCCAATTCTCATACATGATCACAGAGTCCTTATATCATGAAGGATCAGATCAACAATTTTTTTTTTTATAATTATCTTCATAAAACTGTAGTAAACTGGCTTGCCTCCTGTTCACTCTCTCATCATCATACAGAATGCCACATTAGTTGGAAAATTTATCTTCCATATTT
Source organism: Petrolisthes manimaculis (assembly GCA_034508575.1). NCBI lineage: Eukaryota > Metazoa > Arthropoda > Malacostraca > Decapoda > Porcellanidae > Petrolisthes > Petrolisthes manimaculis. Next base: position 259,564 of record JAWZYT010001326.1, on the reverse strand, counting down.
GATTTGATATGGTATGATAACTTTTCTTCATTGGACAATTCATAGGGATGGTTTCAAAACTTTTGGGGTAAGTTTACATAAGTTTATTTACTTGGTAATATTTCTTAATACTTTGGGGTTTGGTAAGTTGTGTCACAAAGCATCCCTCCCATATGTCGTGTTTGAAGTTGTCTTCTTCACTGGCCAAGCCTTGTGAGTTTATGTATTTTTGTGGTGCACAAGGTGTTTCTAACAATGCTTGTGATAGTAATAAAACATGTGAGTGAAGATACTGCAGCTTCCTTTCACGGTGAAGTATATGAATAATTCATAGAGTACCAGTACTCTTATTTTAAGGGGTTATACTTTTGGTGATTTGGAGTGCCTTGATTCCTCCAAAGTATCCCAGGAAACAGGACCAGATTAATAAATAGAATGGTTGCCTGTTGCTTGGAATAGTTTGAAGGAATCGACTGCTCCAGATTAACTAACGGTGTACTACCCCCTTAAGTAGAGGTTCAATGATCATACAGCAATTTTCACACATCCTCTATCGTCATTGACAATACAGTACTTGTACTGATCATGTAATTGAAAGATAAAGTAAAAGAATGCCGTAGTACTTGCCCATGTTTTAATACTATTACTGACAAAAGTAGTGCTGGGCTTTGGTTGAATAAAATGTTATGCTGTTGAAGACAAATGCATCAGTCAGTGTTACAACTCAAGAATTGGTTACTTGTCAAATGCATCAGTGTTATAACTTGTGAATTAATTATCTTGGTTACATAACTTTCTGTGCTAAATCCAAAAGGTTTTGGATGGTTTGATTAAGACTTTATATTGGAGTTAATCAGGATATGCCTTTTGTATTATTTAATTCAAGAGATATCATTGTATCTATCTATCTATCTATAGCTCTGACGCCTCGTTCCCTCCGGGAACTCCCCCGAAGGGGGTGGCCACGGCAGAAAAGTCTCCAGTCTTCCCTGTTCTCACACTCCCTCCTTACTTGTTCAATCCCTCCCCTCCCCCTCATGTTTCTCTCCTTTACATACTCTTCCACTCTGTTCTGCCATCTTACTGGTGGTCTGCCTCTCACACCACGTCCCACAACTTCACTTCCATACACCTTCTTTACAAACTCCTCACCTTGCATTCTCTCCACATGTCCAAACCACCTCAAAGTATTACGTTTCACTCTCTCAACCACTCCACACTCAATACCAATTGCCTTCTCACTCATACCACATCTCCTATACACACTCTCATTACTTTCTCCATCCCACCTTGTCAGTCCACATGCACCTCTCAGATAACTCATTTCCACAGCACCTATTCTTGACTGATGAGCCCTACTCCATGTCCAGGTCTCCGACGCATACGTCAGTGTTGGCAAGATTATACTATTTCGCAGTCCCCTTTTCACTTCCATACTCACACTTCTACCTTTCATTATCCTCCCCAGTGATCCTATGACCTGTCTACCCTTCACTGCTCTCTCCCTAATTTCTCCTTCCATACTTCCATGTTTACACATAACTGTCCCCAGGTACTTAAACTCCTTCACTTCCTCCATCCTCTCACCCCTTAGGGTTATCTCACACTTCGTCCCAGTTGGTACTTCCACTCTGTAAGGTGTAGCAAAGTCAATCACTTCCGTTTCTGCTCTCTCAAACACCATCACTTTACTTTTACCCACATTCACCTTCAGTTTCCTTCGCTTACATACAGACTGAAATTTGTCCACCACACTCTGCAACTCCCTTTCACTCTCAGCCATCAGCACAGTGTCATCTGCAAACAAACTTGTCGCCAAGGACCAATTTACTTCATTCAGCTTCAACTTTACCCCCAGACCATTCACTTTGGCTTTCATCTCTCTCATACACCCATCCATATATATATTGAACAACCATGGTGACATAACACATCCCTGCCTCAGCCCTACACTAATATTAAAACTCTCACTCAGATCACCCTCCACCCGCACACATGCTTTTGCATCTGTATAAAAAGCCTCAATACCTTTCAGTAGAGATCCCCCAACACCATATATTCTCAACACCTCTGACATAGCTCTCCTATCAACCCTATCGTATGCCTTCTCCAAGTCCATGAAGGCAGCATACAACTTCTTACCCTTCCCTATATATTTCTCCACTATCGATTTTAGCGCAAATATCTGGTCCACACATCCTCTACCCTTTCTGAACCCTCCCTGTTCCTCACCAACTTTATTCCCTGTCACTTCCATCAGTCTCTCAGTTAGAACCTTTCCATACACCTTCCCCGGTACACTAAGAAGGCTTATTCCCCTATAACTACCACACTCCTCCTTACTCCCCTTCCCCTTATACAATGGCACAATTATGGCCCTCCTCCAATCCTCTGGTACCTCTCCCTGCCTCCATGCCAATGTACATATAAGCAACATCCACTCCACCACTACCTCCCCCCCATACTTTAACATTTCAGCCGTTATCCCATCTACCCCCGGTGCCTTTCCCATCTTCAACTTGCCTATTGCTTTCCTAATCTCTTCCCTTCCTAATTCTCCCTGAGCATCCTGTCGTCTACAACCTGCCTCCATCCCCATGCATGTCACCACTGCCTCCCCTCCTGTCCCCTCATTCATCAAACGATCAAAATGCCTCTTCCACACTTCTTTCACTTCCTCACTTCTACTCACAGCAACTCCATCCTCTCTCTTCACTCTCACACTACCAGATTTTCCTTCTCCTCTTTCTCTTTTAACCTCCTTCCAAAATAGTTTCTTGTTCTCTTTAAACTTTTCATTCAGTTTCCTTCCAAACTCCTCATCCACTCTCCTTTTACTCTCACTCACTATCCTTTTCACTTGTCTCTTACATACATTATATTCTCTCTTCCATCTCTCTCTCACTTCTTCCGACACATTCCTCTGTAACGTTCTCTTGTATGCCTTCTTTTTCTTCTCTATTGCATCTTTCACTTGACAATTGTTAGCAACTTGAGTTCAGTTGTGTGAACACTTCTCACAGATTTAATGTAACTAAACCAGACAAGTGTTCATGTAATTACATTATCAGGCTACTTAGTAATTGGAGTACCAGTTGAGATAGATACCTTGTGTGCACTGAGTATGTTGCAATATAATACTGTTCCAGTATTACATACATTACTGGAAAGAATAGTTTCATACATACATTCAAATTACTATAATGGCCATAACCCAAGTCATGTGTAGATAACTACATATATGCCAAAAGATTATGCTCCATTCCCTATCCAATCACTTGTCCCTGTGATCATATTTGGGAGCTTACAGCAGGACTAGGAATACAGGAGTTATTCCAGGCCCAGCACTAGTGTAAAGGATTAGTCAGTATGATGATGTGAGTGGATGTGCATAGATGTGTCTCTGGAGATTCAAGCAAAATTTGCATTCCCAGTTGGTGTGGTCCCATGAGGAAGTATTTCATTGCTAAATGTTCATGATTGGTGTCTACAATATTTCTGGGGTACAGATATATATATATAAATATATATATACACAGTATTGATATATGTTGCATTGTTTATCAGATTTTATGTGAAACTAAATATCATGGGAATGGCTTTGTATAATGTTTGTGCTGATATATGAAATGAAAGTATTATGAATGGTTTAGAGTTATTAGTATAACAGATAGCAGTCCACTAAACAAAACTTGTCATTATGTAATAAGTAACACGTATGATTGTAATGTAGATTACAGACAAATTGTAGAAAATGAAGCACCATGTGAGAAGAAGGTTTTATTGAATATTTTGACTATTGCTTCTTCAAGTTGTAGCTAAGCAGCTTACAGCCTGGAGAAACACAATTGTACATTTTCAGTTAGAAAGATATGTTCATCTTTTCATAGTCCATTTCAGTACATCATTTCTTTATGTAGGATGTTTACAACCATGAAACCTTCCATATATATGTCAGTAAAAGCTCCTTCTCAAATGGCATTTATTTTCTGTAAGGTTATCACTTGCTCAATATAGTATAATCTCTGCTGAAGCTTCAGATTAAAAACTACAGTACTTTTTTTTCCCAACTGTTTTAGACAAAATAAATAAGGATTGTATTTGGAAACCTTCTGGTATATGTACTGTATTGTGTATCAGGTGTTTTGATGAAAAAATGGTAACTTCATTCTAAGTCACCCAATAAAAAAAATTGATTTACCATATAATGTAATACCTTAAGTTTTCTTTACCTTACCTTTCTGTTGTATGGAAAAGGGTTAAGATTATACATGTACAGTATTGTGTAGGGAAAAGTAGATGAAATTCAGTCATAGTATTCATCTTCTATTTGATGTACTGTAACTGTTGACGGTTGACTAATATGAGATTTGGGAAGAGAAGAGAAATATTAGAAAATGAATGGAGATGTGAAGGCCCATTAGGCATCCCGGATTCCACTCGTTCACACATCACAATTTCTGAATTTTTAGCAACAGGGAGAAAGATGAGAGGTTAGATACCAATTGCAAGAATTAAGGTACTGCAGCTGACATGATACAGTTGGTAGCAAAAATTCGTTTCCAACTCTTGTACATAATGTTGTTAATATGACCAGATAGTTTCATCCTGAACCAGTTTTTATTCCAACAACATACATGAGAACTATATCTATAATACATAATACTCTCAACTCCTCACCTGATTAGATGCAAGCGATGGTGTTGGCAGATGGTATTGACTCAATTCTTGCAGAAGTGAAGGTAGTGTCTTAATGTGGTAATAGTATTTTCCCCTTGTGTCTTGGTTATTGTTTGAATTGCATCATTACACATACTGTAAAACAAGTGAAGAGGATTATCATAATTGGTGGGTACAGCCAGGGTTCATGTAGATATCTATATTAACCCTGGGTACAGCAGCCTCATACAACATACAAATTCAGAAAGCTCCATGAAATTAATTTTATAATAATAGTTAATGTCCCTTGACAACTACGACCTGGTTGAACGCAGAAAACTTAAGAAATAAAAGACATCAGATGAAATAGAGACAATTTTGAGCTATTATAGTATTAAATGTCAAAATTGAGGTATTTGTATAAGACTAATCTAGCATCTCAGGACAGGTTTGCCACTTCGGGCTATTTAAGTTGCGAATTGGGCCATTTTTTACTGTTGCAAGCTACCTAAATTTTAGATTAGCTACTGTATGGGCTACTTTTACTTTCATTTGGTTTCTTTATCATATGATTAGACACCCATACTTCCATACTAAACCTAATAATTTATAATGAACTGCAACAACTTGGCAATTTTCACCTATATAGATGGGTCATGGGGCTGCACTGAGAGAGAAGGTAATTGAAGATAAGAATAAAAGAAAGGTAGGTAAAGAAGAAATGATGAGCAGTATGCTTTGGTTAGTAAAGACAAGAAGCCAAAGAGGTAATTATCTATTCTATTGCCGAATTTCTATTACAATGTGTTTACCCACTAATTTATACCATTCTATGAAACTTTTCTTCTATGGCATTTTCTTCGGAAATGCCCGATTTCCAATGGGAAAAAATATATACAAAATAAAACAATGACTATAGACTCCTAGAGGCTTGTAAGTTAGAGCTCAGTGCTGTCAATGCTCTCATTTGTAAAGTAAATACCCTATATTAGCGTAATTTGGGTCCATTTAAGGTAAAAGTTTGATAGTCTATGATAATTTTTATGGATTCTTACGTTTGACTTCACGTAGGGTATTTTTTATGTAGTTTTTAAGGTAATAATCCCAACACCTGGATGAGAATACCTTGACTGGTTCACTGTAAACAAAGACTTGTCCGGACACCATAACCATTATATGGCCTTGACTTAACACTCTCCCTTTGTTACCAGACAAATATATACAAACAAACATATAAAAACACACATTATATCACGTAAAATAAGACAATTTAATAAAACAAGGGAAAAAAAGTTATTATATTTACCCACAAATGTAAAATTCAAACGAAATAGTAAAATATAAGAAGGGATTCGATTAAGGTAAATAGTGATCACATGACTGGACTTCCAGGAACTCCAGGCAGGAAGGAAGGAAGGTGATGTGTGTGTAATAGTGAAGAGTTATACAGACATACGTAGTAACAAAAGGAAGGTGATGTGTGTGTAATAGTGAAGTGTTATACAGACGATGTGTGTGTAATAGTGAAGTGTTTTACAGACGTAGTAACAAATTAAAACAGTAACAGAAGGATGGTGATGTGTGTGTAATAGTGAAGTGTTTTACATACGTACGTAGTAACAGAAGGAAGGTGATGTGTGTGTAATAGTGAAGTGTTTTATTTACAGACGTAGTAACAAATTAAAACAGCAATTATGACTGCAGTGGCACCCGTTTTACACAGTACAGTGCCCAGAGAATTGCAGTTTAAGGTGCTTGTCATTGGTGAATTTGGAGTTGGTAAGTTATAAAAGTTGTATATATATTAGTTATAAAGGTGTGTGTGTAATCTCTTCTGTGTGTGTGTTTGTTTGGGGTAAGGTATGTACCGTAAGCATTCATGAATTTTTGTTTTTTCTAGTTAGTTTTTTCTATTCATTCTAACTAAAATACCGTTTCCTACGCACTCTTCGTTATGTGTGTATTTATTTTCCTTTCGAGTACTAACTAAGTGTCTGTCTGTCTGTCTGCTGTTTGTTTTGGGGTTAGGAATGTATGTAACTTACCATAAACATTCAGGAGTTTTTCTAGTTTTTTTTCTGCTCACTTTCTTCTAAATACCGTTGCGTATGTACTGTTCGTTATTTGTTTAATATTTTGTTTAAGTATTAAGTTAAGTTATGTATTTATCTGTTTGTTTTGAAGTTAGGAATGTACCATAAGCATTCATGTGTTTATTTACAGAATTACTGTGTTCACTATATTGTATATTTTAGTATAATTATCCACTATTTTGGACCATTCTAACACACTTTTTCATGTATGGTGTTTTACAAACGTAATTTGGAAATTAGTCTGACCTGACCTGACACAGACTACAGACCACAGCAGACTACCGGGACCTAACCTGGGCAAACTACCAGGACCTAGCCAGATATGGTAACACTGGGCAGCCCTAGCCAAGAAAGCAGTTCTTTTGTAATAATATATTTTTTTTTCTAGTTTATTTTTCTCTTTTTTGCTTTAAATACCGTTGCCTACGTACTGTTCGTTATATGTTTATCTTTTTGTTCAAGTTTATGTGTATATTGCATAACAGTTAACTTGGTATATATAAGTTAACGTTAGATAGGTTACCGTACCTTAGATGATGTGTGGGTACAGGTATACAAAATTGATGGTCATATTTTGAGAAGTATTAGGCATATATAATGGTTAGCTTGACTTACTTAATTGGACACAGGTTTAAACTAATATGTCCAAGTTTTCATACCATATTTGATTTAAGGGTAAAACTGTACTAAGTAAAGTTAAACCAATTTTTGGTGTTATGTGTTGACTTGAGGTAGTAACAAGTGGCTTTTCAAAAGATGAAATAGGTAATTATATATTCTATTTCCATTTTCTATTACAGTGATTTTATCCTCTTTACCCAGTAATTTATGACATTGTAACATTTTTTTGTATGGCATTTTCTTTGAAATTGCATAATTTCCAAGATAGCCAGGTATATTCAAATGGGGCATTTTGACCATACCTAACCTAACCTAGACTGCGGCAGACTACCGTGACCTAACTGTGGTAAAATACCAGGACCTGACTGGGGGCAAAATACTGCACCTAGCCAGATCTGGCAACACTATTGCAAAATGGCAATACCTGTAGTCTAGATAAATATCATTAAATACTTAGGTGATTGTTCCCACCATTTCCTTTTTATCTATCAATCAATAGATATATACAAACTAGCCAAATAGTCCTAGTAAAATGGGAAATTTTGTTATTTTTACATTTTTTGAACGAGAGAGAACAAAGAAAATGGATCAAAACATATTAACAGTGTGAGGCAGAGGTTGTAAATGGAAATGTGAAACAATTGTGAACATGATACACTCTCCTCTCTTTTTATGAGAGTTTAAATTATGCAAATTTGAAATAGTGCTTATCATGAAAAAAAATAAAATAAATGCAATTTACACATACTGTACTGTACTCTTAAAATAACACGAACAAGGAGGCTCAATTTTCAAGTTAAAGTACAGTACTGTACCATTATTTCTTATGGAAATGTACAATTTACTTTATGCGAAATTCACTTTATGCGACCCCTTCAGGAACCTAACCTCACATAAAAAAAAGAGGTGAGTGTTTAATTATATGACAGAGGTGGGTAGCCTAATTGTGTGTGATGTGTATTAATTTTATACAATTGTATTACTAAAGAGAAATACAAGGTAATGTGTCCTGTGATTGAAAAGGAAATGATGGTGACAGATGAGGCACCAGGGTTTAATGTTGAAACATCTTTAGTACAGGCTATGAAGAAGAAAAAAGAAAGAAATTGGCTTAGGCTATGTACTGATATTGCTAGAAGAGATTATCAACATGTAAGGAAAGAAGAAACCAGATTTGTAGTATATAGCTTTATTATTATTATTATTATTTAGACTTTATTTCCCCTATTTAATGGGTTGATAGATTATTGTCTGAAGTATTAACTTAGCTGTTCTGGTCTGTTGGCTTTTTCTATAATGTTAATTTTAATTATTTCAAATGTAAATGAATGAGTTAATTCTAATTAGATTATAAACACTTTCATTTGTAAGTTGAAGGTCTGTAAATTCAACTTGTTTCAGGGAAAACTGCAGTGATTCGGCGCTACACTGAAGGCCACTTTAGCCCATACTACAAACTTACCATTGGGGTTGACTTTGCTGTCAAAACACTAGACTGGGATGCTAAAACCAAAGTCACCATCCAGATGTGGTCAGTATTAATATTCCTTATGTTATTTTGGTTTTAACAATTTTATATACTGTACTCTGTTTTGCAAAAGTATAATATGTGTAATACAGTGACAGTTATACTAATGCTGATGAGTTATACAAGAATAAATGTTTTGTTTCTTAGGGACATCGCTGGACATGAGAGGTTCGGTCACATGACCCGAGTATACTATAAATATGCGTAAGTATATCTGGATCTTTAATTAAAGTGATGAGGCAGCTGATGTTAGTAACCCTTTTATAAATGTGAGTTTATATTACAGTACGGTACTTCACATGTCAACTAAACCTTATCATTGTTTGAGCCCATCCTTAGATAGATGAAATTATGTTAGTTCATTGATACTGTATATGGTATTTCATTCATATATTGTATTGTAGACTGATGTCTCATTCCTTTATGGAAATTCCCCTTGAGGGCTGGCCAAGGCAGAACAACAAAGTCATTTTCACCTTATTAAGCAGGATTTTAGAGAGGTCCTACCTAACCATCCCCACAAGGTAATTCCCTGACCTTTGATATTGTTTAGTGTGTTTACATATAGGCCTAGAGCCAATTCCTTAATGTATGGTATATGTATGTTTCAGTGTTGCTGCCATTGTAGTGTTTGACTTATCACGACCACCAACATTTGAAGCTGTTTTAAAGGTTAGTTAATTTGTTATACCTTGTGAATTATTACACAGATATAATTTTAACTTTGTCTATAGCTACTGTACAGTTGCTTGCATACTTAGATACTGTATTTGGCAAAGTAGTGCTCTAATAGAAAATGCTATTCATTTTGTCTAAACTTGGGAGGAAGTTACAGTTCTTTCATAAATGGTCCTGGAGTGGCGGCATCTATGTCGTGGGAACCCCTCCCCCCCCAGGGCTATTAAGGAAGGAAGTTATGGGGACCAAACCATCACAAATTCCCCCCACCCCAACCAAGCGTGCGCGAGTCCCTGGGAATGGCTTCGGTCACACGGGCAATACAACACACACCCCTTACACTACACATTTTTTCAATAATAGCCTACTGTACTGTATTGTATAACTTTTTGTATTAACAGTGGGTGAGTGACATCCGTGAGAAGGTAACACTCTGTGATGGCCGCCCAATACCAGTTCTCCTGCTGGCCAATAAATGTGATATTGACTCCATTACCATCCAGCCAGAGGTCATCTCCAACTTTTGCAAGCAGCACCTCATTGATGCTTGGTTCCTTACCTCTGCAAAAGAAGATATCAATATTGGTATAGTAATGTTTTTTTTTTATTATTATTAATGTTATCATCATATCATTCATGATCTTGATACCTCCTTCCCTCTTGAGAGTATCTCACTATGTTATTGGTCATATCAAAGTCTTGTGAAGGAAATTAATGCAGGAGTGAATATTATTCCGTATGGTATATAGATAGTAATAACAGAGTGATTATTGTTGAATATTATTCTGTACGGTATATAGATAATAATAACAGTGATTATTGTTGAATATTATTCCATATATAGATAGTAATAACAGAGTGATTATTGTTGTCAGGTGATGCAATGAGATGGTTGGTTGGTAGAATCCTTGAGGTACGGTCCAGTTCTCCAGCACCAGCCCCTGTGGTGCGTACTCTAGCACCAGAGGATCCCCCAGAGAAACCTTCATCATATTGCTGCAGGTTAGTGATAATTTAATGTACTGATATTGACAATTGATGCTCAAAACACTCACATCATATCTTAATTATCTATAGAGGACATAATATGGAAGGAGAAATTAGGGAGAGAGCAATGAAGGGTAGACAGGTCATAGGATCACTGGGGGGATAATGAAAGGTAGAAGTGTGAGTATGGAAGTGAAAAGGGGACTATGAAATAGTATAATCCTGCCAACACTGACATATGCGTCGGAGACATGGACATGGAGTAGGGCTCATCAGTTGAAAATAGGTGCTGTGGAAATGAGTTATCTGAGAGGTGCATGTGGACTGACAAGGTGGGATGGAGAAAGTAATGAAAGTGTGTATAAGAGATGTGGTATGAGTGAGAAGGCAATTGATATTGAGTGTGGAGTGGTTGAGAGAGTGAAATGTAATACACTGAGGTGGTTTGGACATGTAGAGAGAATGCAAGGTGAGGAGTTTGTAAAGAAGATGTATGGAAGTGAAGTTGTGGGATGTGGTGTGAGAGGCAGACCACCAGTTAAATGGCAGAACAGAGTGGAAGAGTATGTGAAGGAGAGAAACATGAGGGGGAGGGGAGGGCTGGACCAAGTATGGAGGGAGTGTTTGAACAGGGAAGACTGGAGACTTTTCTGCCGTGGCCACACCCTTGGGGGGAGTTCCCGGAGGGAGCGAGGCGTCAGAGCTATAGATAGATAGATAGATAGACAGACAGGACATAATTGTATATATAGTATACTGTATATCTAGCACTAATTATGTGTTGAATCATGAAGGGATTATGGCAAATTTCAACATGAGTGTAGTATAAAAGATGATTAGTAGCATAGTAATAGAAAGGCAGTATGGAAGCTTGGTGGTTGTTGTTGTTGTTGAAGTTCCTCAAGCTGTCGGGCCAAATAGCCCCGAGCTCCTGAGGAAGGCCATGGCCTGAACCGGGCTCTCCCACAGTGCCCTCAGAGAGTGTATGTTGTGTTGTTGGCCAGTGTGGTTGTGTGTATTGCAGTCTTACATAATATGTTTAATAGAATGAGGTGCTTGAGGAAGGTTGGTTTAAAGTGGTGGGTGAGTGACAGACAGAGTGGCTTTAGTGGTGTAAGAGGATAAGTGGTTCAGGTATTTATGGTAAGACAATTGGTGGAAAAAGCCTTTGAAAATGACAGTAAATCTCCTTATGGCCTTTATGGATTCACAGAAGACTTATAATAAAGTGGATAGAGAAGAACTATGTAAGATGTTATTGGTATATAGTGTATCTATTTATATTGCTGATCAAAGCTCAGACATTTTCTGTTTATTCTCATGAGTAGATGTATATACACTAATACATTGATTGTTTTATACAGGTGAGAGGTGAATGTGGTATAAAGTGAAGTTCAGCAGGAGGGCCGAACCTGGTGTTATTATCCACCTCTTTATGTGCTGGTGTAATGTGTACCAGCATATGGTGTGTTCAGAGCCAGGTGTGGTTATGGCATGGTGTACTACCAACCCAGATAATGGTGTCGGCATGGTGTCACACCCCCTTATCACATTTTGACGTGGTGTTTGGATGGTCTATATGATGGAGACCAAAGTGAGTTAGGGTCAGGGTGATGTACAAGTCTGTTCCCGGTGCTGCTTGTGGCTGACTTGTGGCACATTGTACACTCATACATGTGAGTTTTTTATGTTGTTATCTAGTCATACTTAACCAGTTATTGTTTATTTTTTATGTATAAGAATAAGATACAGTAATCTTTTGGGTTCTGTCTCCCCCAAACTGAGATGCTTCTATTTAGTTTAAGAGGGTTATTTTATATTCTGCATGTATAGGTTAAGTATAGTGTAAAAATTAAAAGGACAGTATATTTTTTTGATGTGCGTTTATTTTGTATTTTGTACATTTGACATATTATTATTATTAGGTAATTTGTTACCAAGTGCCTCATTGTGACCGTGTCCGTCCATCATCCAGCCGGTACAGTAATGTCTTATTTAGCACTGATGTTATGGATGTGTACAGTATTACATTATTTGTAGTGAATTCTGTGTAGGCCTACAGTAAATCCTATCTATAATATTACACAGATAATATACCCTATGGATAATGAAGGTATACAGTACTACACATTCATAGAATATCATATAATACACACCCATAATAACAGTGATAAACAAGACATTTCTATAGTGGTGGGGTGTTTGTTTATCAGTCATGTATCTGTACTGGTTCATCTCAGAGTGAAGATGTTTCTCGGCAACAGCGCCTTGTATTGTGTCTTGTCCACCTTTTTATCCTCTTCTTTGTATGTTCACTTTGAGCTCTCAAAAAAGTGTAACAGTTCAGACTTCACAAGACAGGATTATTTTCATAAATAATTCAGAGAAAGGCTCATATTATTAAGAAAAAATATTGTGTCATGGTAAGCCCTAAGAGCATTTCTTAAAGGAAATTGCAGAAAGAACATGTTAAAGGTTTTGAGAAGCATAGCAATTTAGAATGTACCAGTTGCTCCTCTAGCCATATTCCCTCTGAGAATGCCCTCAGAATGAAAAGGCACTTTTGATAGTGAGCTCAAAGTTGGTGTGTGTGTGGTGTTGTGTTAGTAGCTTAGATAATGCTACAGTTGGTTATATTTACTTGATATGCAGCTGTTGGTATACTCTGAAGAGTATACATATACCAACAAGATTTAACAGTGATGTGATAATACAGTACAGTAATAATAACCATGTTTGACATTAATGTTTTTCAACTTGTTAATCATTCCAGTGCTGCTTTATGTTTGGGTACTCCAAGGTGTTTGTTACTTGCAAAGTTTATATCCATCAAATATCACTAAAGTCTCATCTCTGATATTATATTTATATACAAGATGAGAGTGCATACAAATTATGTACTGCAAAGAAAAAACCTTGGAAACCTCAATAAAATAAAAGTGTTAAGTTAAAATGCATCATGAAGAGGCAGTGTATCAGTAAGGGAGGGAATGTTGATTTATAGGAAATTACTTGGAAGTGACACAGTAAAAGAAACCCAGAAAATGTTGCAATTACTGTACAGCATATAAAATTGTTTGGTCAACACCTCCCATTTTCTAGTGACCTTTAAATATTGAATTATTTAGGGCAAAAATGACACTCCTCCATATTGTAATTTATTTTCTTTGATAATACCATATTACTGTACAGTACAGATCTTGTATGCAGATGAACACTGTGTTCTTCAGTCAACTATACTCCCCCAAATTGTGTATTAATATGAAAATATTGATATACATACTTGTAAGATGATGTCATGATTAGAAACTGAATATTTATATGAGATTTTGGAATGTCTAAGATGTAAGCCTATGAAAGCACACATCAAAACTACACCCTCTTCCTCTTTACACACACATTTCCCAATTATGAATTAAACCGTCTTTTTAATGACCAATAAAATACTGCTTCTGTTATACTGGTAATACAATTCAGCTTCATAATCAAACAAATCTTGACAAATACAAAGAGGCAAAATATTCACAAGTACTTATTTGCAGTATTTGTATTTAAGCAGGATTAAGCCAAGCTCATGTTGACTTGTTTACATTTGCCATCTTATCAAAAACAGTATAATTATCTTTGAGTCTGTGGCTTACGTAATATTTTATAGCATAAACTTTGAAGGTTGTGTGTAATTTATACTATCCTCTCATTCCCAGTCAGTATGTAACCCTTCCAAGATAAATAAAGGAAACATTATGTAATCATACACTAAGATGCTTGAAGCAAGTATAAATGAATGAAAATCTATTATTTATGACACATGCAAATTTTTCCTATGTGGTAAATTAGAAGCATTTGTATAAAATACTAGCATAACTAGACAAAATTAATTAATATACAGTACAATAAAATTATTAATGAAGATGACACTCTTGATGAAGTTTAGTTATTATTTTATAAGAACAGAGTCACCAAGTTGTGTACAGTATATAGGGAGAAGCAGCAGTTGTAAAACATTACCACTAAATGCTGTTTACCTATTCACAAATTTCTTGTTGTATTGTTGAGAGTGCTTTAGTCAGTGTCACTGATAGCTTTGAAAGGGATATACTCTACTCTAATATACAATAATTACATAGTATGAAAATTGTTTCCAACAGTTTGACTTGTATTTAAGGGGGTAATAAATATAGTTTTGGTACATTGCAGTGTCTGGATTCTTCCAAAGGAAACAGGATCAGATGAACAAATATAATGATATTCTGTTGCTTGGAAGAGTTTGGAGGAATCAATTGCTCCAGATTTACCAAAAGTGTATTTCCACCTTAACATGATGTGTAGGAATAATGATATAATTCACCACATACTGTACTGTAGGTATGTTCCTTCCAGGCTCCAAGAGTCTTTACAAGTATGTGTATAGTCCATTCATGTTACTGTACTAAGATAACCATTATATAATTATCTACATTAGTTAATGTAGTGAAGGATAAAATGTGTTCAGTACTGTACTACACAATCTGGTTTCATTATTTTGGTAGCACAATTCACAAACTATACTGTAACTTGACATTAAGTCTCGTATGTACAAAATTCACAGTAATAGTTACCCTGGTCAAATTTGGTTCTAATAATAATATGAATGGACTATTGCTTGATAGAAAGAGATGATATTATAACCTTTCCACATAATATATTCTTTAATGCTATGGTAATGTTTTTGTAATTTTACCTGATGTCTTAAAGGTGAGGTCACACTGGCTACTTTATCCATATAGGAACAACTGATACACTCCTGTCTGAGTAGTTCCATTGACAGTCAATGAGTGTTAACTTGGCACTGTGTTCAAACAGAAAACATAATATTGTACAACTGAAAGGAGAATTTTGTCATTGTCATGTTTCAAAATACAGGGCTGATATATATATATATATATACTAGACCATGGAATATATTAAAGAAATATAATTTTGTGATATTAGATAAATAATGGCAATATGTAGTATAGAGTAACCAATAAATGCAATGAATTTACAAGTTAATAGTCTGACTTTAGAGTGATGAGGCAGCAACAGTGTGGCTTCATCTTTATGATACAAGGTTATTAGAGAAGTACTATATTGTAAATGTTGATGCTGAATGAGAGTGGATATCAAGCAATGTAAGAATATTGTTAACATTCTTCCCATTGTGTATAGTATTATTGTTTATGTCAGGAGAAGTTGGGCTTTAAACTCAGGAGAAAAATCAGTGGAAGTTATAACAGTACAGTTTTCATGTTTAATATATTATGTTGTCTTCCAAACTTTCTGAAGGCAATCAGATTTACATATACTGTACAGTATATACAAGTTATACAGGATATATGTGTGTGTAAAATTGTGTAAAAATATTTTCTGTCTCCAGTCACCTATAAAAGTTTAGGAACCACTCTTATTAATAATTCAAGATGGGGTTGGTACACCTATCCTTAGGAAGAAGACACACTTAATTATTATTATTTTTTTTTAAAGATAACTCCAAATTAGATGAAGTATATACATATTTTATACACAAAATGCAAAAGTTAAATGTGTTTAAGGATAATGATATATTGTTTGTGAGATGAATTATAGAAAAATAAACTTTCCTATTAATGTGGCATTCCGTTTGATGACCGATGGGTGAGTCGTGAGAAGAACTTTTTGTCATTACTGTATGAAGATAATGCAAAAGTGTTGATATTATCCTACACCATTTTAAATATTACACTAGAAAGTCTTTATGAATGTTTAATGATTTGTCTCTGAAAGTAGGGCCATATATTGAGTATGTCAGACCTATTATCTAACATAACATAGGATTGGAACTGCTCATAATGGTGACTGATATATTCAGGTGTGTGGGTAATACAACTATGAAATATGTCATCATATGTCATCATTTAAAAGCACAATTTAATAATGTGAATAATAATTGTTCCTGTTTTCATTGATAATAGTTGGTGAGCTTTATTTTGAGCTCTTTTTATCAACAAATAACACATATCAACTTGGGAGGGAGGGGGGGGGGGGGGAACAACCCGAGGTGATATCCTGACTGCCTTCTTAACACTGTCTATAATGAAGACAAGCCTTATTGAAGGAAACATATACACATATACTGTACTGGGTACTGTACCAGGAACTGTTAATATGGAGTCTTTGTTTTAGTACTATCACTTACTGGCATCTTTTTTAGGTATGATACAAATGTGGTAAAATGTATTGTATTACTGTACAGCTATTGTAATGTAATGTGATGGAAGTTTTTTATTCATTACTGGGAAACGTATTTCTACCTTGCAGGCCCTTACACCCCTTGAAGGGGGTAATGTGGGATATGGATGAGTATCACCAATGGTAAATAAACAAAAATTTTACTCCTGCTCAAACTTAAAAGTATGTAATATTTGCATGAACACACTTGAGTTATATCAGGAGATGCCAATCCCTGTACAGTACTAGAAATAAATGAAGAGAACTATATTCTGAACCAGAATCACTGATGAACTAGACAGAGCATTGTAAATACTGTACTGTACTAGTCTTCCTGACTTGTGTTACCAGGTACCCTGTTAAGAAGCTGGGGATATAGACATTTAATGTTTCCCCATCTCTTCAAAATAATAGGCTGTGTGGAAGCAATGTTATTGAAGCTCTACACTAAAGCTCCTCAATATACACAATACTCTGTCTACCATCAGTATTATTCCCAACTATTTTTCCAACTGATATTTTTAAATTAAAGAGTTTGTAAGTACTGTATAGTACTGTACCTATAGTTATTCTGTACTGATAACTTATTGGTGTAATGTCTTGCTCATGATTGTAATTAGACTGTACTGTACAAGTGCTACCTGAACAATAGATAGTCCATTACATCTGTTCTGGTGCATGTACAGTATAAGTTTGAAACACTTGGTTTTGTATTTTGTATACATACAGTATGTACAGTTGCCTCAAGGTATTTCTTTACCCCCTGCAGTGGCTGTTGAGTACATGTAGCATCATTGGACATGTTGGGATCACATTTGATACAGTATAATATCACATCTTATACATTACTAACATTGAAGATTCCAAAACAATGATTCAATGTGTTGTTTGTAAATATGGTTCAACAGAAAGATTGGTTTCTTTCATAAATGTGACTCAAGTATTGTTATGCTATCATATCTACTCCAAACACAAAGGAATACCTTGAGACAACTGTACCTTTCCTTTAATTAAGTGTATACAGTAGTGTGGCTGCTGGGCAGACCACCAGTGCCACCTGGTGTGGTACCACCATAGTCAACTTTAGTGTAGTTGTCTTGCTTCTTGTGTGGTGCAAAATATATCACAGATTATTGTGCATATGACAAGTTTCTGTAGATTTACTAGACTGGCTGGGTTTTCCCAGTGACCTAATTTAATTTGGAAATGTCTTAATCACATGCTGTATGTATGTATGTACAGTTGTCCACACATGAAGATGGTATGGATCGTTACTTGTGAGGTGGTTTACAAAATAAAGGAAAGTGAAAAAAGATGTAGTTTGTTGACAGGCAGATAGCATTATTACAGTCTGCTTGTCAACAATCTACAACTTTTACTCACTAAATTCCTGTTGTACTGTATCTATTTCATAAGTAGCGAGGCATACCAGTTTCATGTGTGAGCAACTGTACTTTCTTAACTCTTTCCTATTGTCTTTGTTATCCCTTCAAATTTATCCCAAAACATGTAAAAAGAGGTCACTGGGAGTGGGTGTATACTTAAGGAATATAAAGTGCAGTAATTCCTTTGCTGTGACCTGTGTAGTTTCCAGAAAATACTAAACTATTAATGACTTTATTTTTTTGCTTGCAAGTCTATTTATCTACCATATAGCTCTTATGCTTATTGGCAAGATGAATATTGTGTGAGGATTTTACCCGACAAGTGTTAATATAGATGTGGATCTAAACATCTATTCCATTACATACATTTTATATTGTAAGCTATGAGAGTTTCACACAACATCAGTATGGCACAAGTTAGAAAGAGATAATTACACCACTTACTGTTTTCTGAATATAAAAATCAGAACCTTGGAATAGTATAGTACTGTACTGTACAATATTGGTAACTCTTTTAATCCAATTATTCATTATCTTATTTTCCAATTATTTTGATCTTCAGGATTTAGCACTTTTCTTTGTTATTTAATCACTATTATTTTAACCTCTTGTTGTCCCTCAGTTTCTATATGCTGTTCTATGCCTTACCATATGCAGTTACTATATAGTCACCTACAGTATTTGTTTCTGTACTGCCAATACCTGTGCATTGCAATGTTTACTACATCCACCTGTGCAACCCACCTGCCTCCACAGCCACAATCATTTTATTTTAATATATTTCAATTACTGTAATTGTATTGCATCTTGTGTTAGGTTCAGCATTTCTCCATATGTCCTTTCCTTCCTTACTTGATGCACTTCTTGTCTCTGTCCCATATGTTGTCCCGACTAATACACCTCCTTCCAGCTCCTAACGGCCTTGATCTGGTCCCCTCTATACTTGTGTCCACCTGAGGTAGACGGCTCTTCCCCTCCAAGGCACAATCACTACCTACATTATATATTACTTGTACATTCATTGTTGTGATCTTTGTACAGTGCAAAAAGAATTTCGTTACCAACCCTACGTTAATTTTAGTATCGTTAAGCGTGGCAGGATTGGTACTCTGCTAGACTGAGGCACGGCGTCCAAAGCGGCTATCATCGTTGCCCCTCTGATAATATGCGGGCCGCGGCAGTGAGAGCTTTTTTATATCGAAAATTTAGCTGATTTTAAACTAAATTTGGAGTGTTCAACAACTATTACTATATTTAACTATTCATTATAAAACATAAGGAAATATGTTTGAGTATTTTAGAACAAGAATAACTGTGAAATACCCAGAAAAAGTAGCACTTGCTGAAAGTATGTCATTCTTATTTACCTGCCCATTAGATACTGACGGACACTGAGGGTGATGGAGGTACAGTATATAAAGACACTCGCGTCACACCTAACTCACCAGTCAGGTGTACCAACTTTACATCACACTGTTAAAAGGATGGTAACGAAACTTTTTTGCCGACTGTACCTTCTGTTGAATGTTTCCTACTTTTTTTTATGTACCCTGCCTTATGTGGTGGGTTCCTCCACTCACATGTGTACATTGACATTTGTAATACTGTACACTGTATCAATATTTGTGTTTTGTCATTAGGTATGTGTTGGTCTTCTCAGCAGCTGTTTGAGCCATGATATAGCATACACCAAAAAAGTGAAAACCCCCACAAAACTGCAAGTGAATAAAAAGAGCATTGAACAAAAACGGATACACAGTGCCCTGTTATATCATGAGATGCACAGCTCTATGCCAGTTACTGTACTTAGCAAATATACTATTCAGTAGCATAAAAATGAGTTGCTATATTTGATATCTGTATTTAGTATAGAGAGGTTTCTTAGATAGGGTTTATAACTCTACTGAATATCAAGGTCAAGGTGTTGAACAAGGTCAGATTTTGGGACTATGATAGAGTACAAGAATAAACATTAATTACTACTGTATTAATTTTTCTTAACTAACCGGTCATAGGATCACTGGGGAGAATAATGAAGGGTAGAAGTGTGAGTATGGAAGTGAATAGGGGACTATGACATATGCGTCGGAGACATGGACGTGGAGTAGGGCTCATCAGTCTAGATGGAGAAAGTAATGAGAGATGTGGTATTGAGTGTGTGTGTATGAGAGGTGTGGTACAAGTGAAAAGGCAATTGGTATTATTTGTGTGTGTGTGTATGAGAGATGTGGTATGAGTGAAAAGGCAATTGGTATTGAGTGTGGAGTGGTTGAGAGAGTGAAGCGTAATACACTGAGGTGGTTTGGACATGTGTAGAGAGAATGAAAGATGAGGAGTTTGTAAAGGTGTATGTTTAGAGCTATATACCATATTGCTACATATTTATATCACAAAACGACATCACCTAGTGCAAACACAGAGTTAAAAATACTTAAAAGTCATCAATAATTGGCAAACAATTATAAACTGACTGGTGGTATCGGGCAACGTGACGCTCATGTCTATAGTAAATAGAGAGAGCGAAAAAATGTCTCCGTGATCACCAAGATGGCGGCTGTCCAGTCTCTCTTTCTATAGGGTCTCTAGAGCGGAGCAGAGAATATCCAACAACAATAACATCTCAACGGACATGAGGTGGATGTTCGTGGAACACATACATGAATAGTTCAAGTTCAAGTTAATTAAAAGGTCCCGCAGAGGGCTGCTCATGGGCATCATAATATGCGGGGGTTGTGCGGGGGATTTTTAAGGATCCAGGGTAGGATTATTAGGATGAGGGTGGATTGGGTCAGGGACTGTGGGTTGAGGATTAGGATCAATAGTGGGGCTATTAACTATATGAGATGGGATATGATTCCACTCTTGGATGCTGCGGGGAAAGAATGAGTAGCCTACCTAAATATATCAGTGCTCATCTGGTATGTTGTTACTATACCTGGGAGTGCACCAAACTCACTAGGAATTACACTGGATTTATTAGGTGTGTCTATAAAGGTGTGTTGCTGTATGTTATTACACTCTCTCTCTAGACTCCTCTGCTGGTATGTATGTGGAATGGGATTGTGGGCTCGGGTAAAATGCAAAAGAAAAATGGATGTGATGACATTTGTTTGGGTCGATAATAATATTATATTATGTCTTCAAGTGCAGTTAGGTCGAAGTCAGTCGCTCCCCTAATACGAGGTACCGTTGGAAAGGTGATAAACAAGTTAACCAACACCGTAAGTTCGTAACCGTGAAACGAGATATAAAACACTGCTGAAAGGGGAGGCGGGGTGTTTTCTTTAGTGTTCTCTGTTGAGTTATTATTATTTATCCTCGTCAGTACTCATTAATAATAATACTTTTTTCAAGTTTTGGTAAATTTACAGTAAACCTGGGTTCAGTAAAACGTATAAATTATATTAGTATGTTTTACCACTAATTAGGACCATTCTAAGACTATTTTCTTCAATGGTGTTTCTCTCTCTCTCTCTCCCTCTCTCTCCTTTCTACGCACACACACTCTCTATCTCTCAAACACATAGATAGATAAATAGATAGAGAGATAGATAGATAGATAGATAGATAGAGATAAAGATATAGATAGAGAGATAGATATAGATAAGTATAGATAGAGAGATAGATATAGATAGATAGAGAGATAGATAGAGAGATAGATAGAGATTTTTTTTTGTACTTATCATTTCTGTGAGATATATAATGATGTTTTAATTTATTTATTTATTTTTTCACTAATCATTTCTGTGAGATAATGACGATTTTATTTTATTTTCACTTATCATTTCTGTGAGATAATGACATTTTTATTTTTATTTTCACATAATTTCTGTGAGATAATGACAAATTTTTTTTTCTTAACGTATCATTTCTGTATGATAATGACGATTTTATTTATTTTTTATTCTATTTTTTCACTTATCATTTCTTTGAGATAATGATTTTTTTTCACATATAATTTCTGTGAGATAATGACAATTTTTTTTTTTTGTACTATTTCTGTGAGATAATGACAATTTAAAAAATATATATTTACTTACCGTATCTGTGAGATAATAACAATTTTTTTTTTCACTTATAATTTCTGTGAGATAATGACAATTTTTTTTATTCCCTTATTATTTCTGTGTGATAATGACAATTTTTTTTTTTTTTCTTTATTATAATTTTTCGGTGTTATCCGTGCAGGTTGGTTGGTTGGCTGGTTGAAGAATGATGGCAGTATTGGAGGTGTGTACAAGATTCCCGTTGCTCTCCCCCGAGCTGTCTAATCCCGGATCACCTGCCGCTGTTTTCCACGGCTTCATTGATGTTGGGGTATGTTGGTTGGCCAATAATACTCTGGAATTGGTCTTAAGACTGTGATAAGTGTGGTTAGGGAGCATCATAACAAATAATAAAGGGGAGGGTATACAGTAGTTTCAACCTATTTAGAGATAATGATTCCTACAAACTATTCCAAGCAACAAGCCACCATTATTTTTGTTCATCTGGTTTTGTTTCCTGGCATACTTTGGAGGAATCAAGACACTCCAATGTAACAATAGTATACTCTCCCCTTAAACTGGGGGGAAGGAGCCAGAAGCATCTAGGGAGGGTGTGATTATTTTGGTAAATAATTTGTGATATTAATTATTGCAAAATTTCCAAAAGCATTACCACTTTCCACAAGTTTTTCTCTCTATATATAGTACTGTATATATATTACAAATACTGCCAAGAAATTTAAGGGATAGTGGGGTTGCACAAAGAAGTTTAAGAACGACTGGTGTAGACTATGAATAATTAAGTGTGTGTGTGTGTGTGTGTTTGCTTGAGAGAGATATTGGGGTAGTCATTCAAGGTGCAATAATTGTAAATGACTTGGATGTTCTCTTGAGAGGGCGTATGGAAAAAACAAAAAAGTTAACTTGCATGTTACCTTACGTCAACTCAACCCCCTCAATTATTATTTTGTGGTGTTGCAAAATCATACACATGTTGTTCTTTATTAACAAGATATTAATTTTACTACGATGGAAGGAAAGTGTCGGTGGATATTTCACTGTGTACAACAAGGGTTTGTTGTAAAGGAAATCATTATGTAGTTCTGGTACAGTTTATGGTCTGTTTCACATCCATACCTCACAATCTCAGTGTATAGGGGGATTCAACATTCAACTTTAGTCTCCTGGTGAGTTTTGAATGGAGACTAGAGATAAGGATTTTAATCTATTTATTCATACAGGTTACACATTGTATACAAAGTTTTACAGTGAACCTGGAATACATAAATATAAAGTTTCTTGCCTGCTACACTATTAGAACCCATCAGGCAACAAGGCTGATGCTTGTGGCGGGTAGCTGATTCTAGCTGCCACAATATATTACAGGGAATTGACCATGAAGTGTACATATCCACCCCACACTTCCCCTCAGCTGTAGGCCTGACACTCAGCACTGACTGTCACCTGACATCACTCATCACTGCTTGTCACTCACACCTCCACCAGGTAGGCCTACAGTATATTTAAGGTGACTTTGGCAATTATTGTGTCCTGTTGCTAAGCTTGAAGTTATTAACATAATACTGTCTATGCTAGATGTGAGGGATTATTGTACATGAAAATCACTGATTTTAATTCACAGTGTGTGAAAACAGGATACCAACTGTGTATTAACCCTTAACTCGTGGGTGTAGAGAAATTTTGACACTAACAACAAGTCTGGAGCACCACGAGTGTAGTATTCATTCAACAGAACAGATTTGATATTTGCTTGGTCCCTAACCAGCTAGTTTTGGGGTGGCAACAGTGAGGGATAGAGCCAAGGGACTTGCCCCAGCCCAGCCAGCTACCACCAGTCACTGGCAGTCAGTCTTATTCGAGCATTTTCATCACTACTCTTTTACTGTAATTACTATATATTATGTACAGTACATAAAACCGACAGCGACATTATATTTCATATTGTTGTGTTGAAAAATGTGATGCTGACATGTTTTATAACAAAATTAGAGTGAAAATGTTCTTAGATATGTAAATAGAATGTAAAAGTTAATTTTGAGTTGATGTTAGTCTGAGGTGGCTACCCATCCTATAGATGTCATTTTAGTCTTCACAAGTACATCAGGAGACAGCTAAAGGTTTGTTCTTCAATATCCTGTATTATTAATTTATGTAGTGTGAGTGGTTTACAAGCTATTAGCCGTCAAATGTGTTGTTTACAGAGTGACCGCAAGTGCGGGAGAGAGGCCTGAGAGGCATAAAAACACTTTCTAACTGAGTTTATACATAGGGGGATATTAGAACCAATTAGCGACAGACTTGACACCATGCTCGGTACGATTTTTTTTTTTTAATATGTTCCGACACTTGACATAGGCTTCATCAAGCCTGTTACCGTGGCCCAGGTCAACTGCTGCTCACACACACACACACACACATCACGACTTCCAAACTGGTACCCAGCCACGGAGAGAGAGAAGTGAGGGTAATTCCCAAATACTGCAGCTGTTATGGTACCAGTGAGGGTGTTTTATGACATTCGGTGGCCTTATAGTTAGTGCCTCAAACTCAAATCGGAAGAGTAAATATTCTCAGGCCGTCACCTGAGAGGATCGATCTCCCGACCTCTAGGTTATGAGTCCAGAACACTAACCACTCGGCCACCTCCAGATACACGATGATAAGCAACAGAGATGCCAGTTAACACCAAATTGTGTACAGTACTCTGATATGCAATAAACAAACAGTATCTCTCTCCTCACTCAGTCGAAGAGAGAGAGAGGGTATATTATATTTTTTTGTATCAATTACAGTATGTATACCATTTTATTTACGATGAGATCTATACAATTTTAGGAACCAAATTAAACATTTAAAAAACACACGAGGAATATATATATCTGTGTGTGTGTCTAAATAAGTGGTTAATGAATGAAGGTTGAAAAAACGTACGCAATAATGGCAGTTCTTTCAATATTTACCTACATTATTATTATTATTAATGTGTTTATTTGCATTTTCTTTTTAGGGAAAGAAATATGAGACTGCCCTAGAATTCCTTCTAAAACTCCAGCAAATATGTGTAAGTAAATTTATTATTGTGTTTTATTTCTGATGATTGAAGTTGATATAAAGTTGATGCATTTAGTTAATTACAAGGAGAAAATATTGAAGTTGATAATTACAGTATAAAGTTGATGCATTTAATTAATTACAAGGAGATAATATTGAAGTTGATGATTACAGTATAAAGTTGATGCATTTAATTAATTAAAGGAGAAAAATATTATTGTGTTGGTAAATCTGGAGCAACTGAATCCTCCAAACTATTCCAAGCAACAGCAAGAATAATGGTATCCTGTTGCTTGGAGGATTCAGTTGCTCTAGAATTACCAACACAATATTTTTCTCCTTTAGGGGGTGCGGGAGTAGGGGACAGGCTTGGGTGGGGGTGGTTTTGGGGGATGCGGGAATAGGGGGACAGGCTTTGGGGGGTGCGGGAATAGGGGGACAGGCTTTAGGGGGTGCGGGAATAGGGGGACAGGCTTGGGGTGGGTAGAAAGCCTGTCCTATTTCCAATTTTATCCCACGGTTGGTTCTGTCGTTATAACCCAAGCGTTATTCTCCTTCCAACCATCAGATTTTGGCCCAGCATGTGTGTATGTACAGTTGCCTCAAGGTATTCCTTTACCCCCTGTAGTGGCTGTGGGGTACAGTAGCGGCACATTAGTACTTTACCAGGGTGTAAGGGGAATTTTGTTCAAGGACTATATGCCACGACTGTACATGTGGCAACACTGGACACGTTTGAACCACATCTGATACAGTACAGGATGGTTCATTAGGGAGATTGTCTCATTCATAAGTACACAAAATAGGGGGTAAAGGATTACCCGGAGGCAACTGTACCTGGTTGGAGAATGTTTTTATACCTCCCGGACCTCCTCCCACCCCACACCACTCTCCCTCACATACCTCCCAACTCCATCCCTCCACCTCTCTCTTGTACTGGCAATGAAATGTAGGTATATTTTGTTTAGTCACCATTTTTCCTTTTACAGAGCTCACACAGCAACTCAGTAAACTGTAAGGGAGAAGGTGAGGGCCTGGCAGTACTCAACAAGCCCCTCCTTGACTCTCTGTTGATGCATCTTGATACCATAGGCTGGTCTAGGGTCAGTCAGGTGTCAGCGGACTTCACTGTCTTCTCACTTACTACAAGGTTAGGGGTTGTGGAACACAGTACAGTACAGTATACTACAGGCACAGCCACAATCAAATATACACCCACACTTTCCTTCCATCATGCAAGTAAATCAGTATCATATTGGAATATAATCATACAACAACACCTTGTGTCAACTCAACCCCCTCAATTAGTATTATAAGGTGCTGCAAAATCATACACATGTTTTTTGCTTATTACCAATATATTTACTACAATGGAAGGAAAGTATTGGTGGATATTTGATTGTGGCTGTACATATACTTTGATTCTCATGTTCACAGAACAGTCATAACCTCTTTATATACAATTCCATGTATTGTATTCTTAAGGGTATATGCGATATGGCAACGTTACATAACTTGGCCACATTTGGCAACATCGCTGCAGGCAGCCATATTGCCATTCTCTCGAGAGAGAGTCCCGGCCGACCGCTAACGAGAACACACAGACGTTCTCAGGTCCCCTATTCTGTAAGCTGTACCTTGCTTAATACATACCAGAAAAAGAACCAGACATATTCTTAACCTAGTGTGAATGATCACCTAACAACAATATAAGATTTGTATAAACTGAGAAGTATTAGGTATGGTAACTGTACATTTTCTACCCCCCCTCCCCCCATAGAGATGAAGGTGGTCGGACACACACAGTGAAGGTGAAAGTAGGAACAGGCTACCCCCAGGAACAGCCAGAGGTGGAGGCTGATCTTCCCAATAACATTGCCTTCTCTTACAACCCTGTGAGTACTGTACTGTTGAAAACCATTTCTCAACTAGGGAAATAGAGGGCCATATTGTGAGAGGCAGACCACCGGTTAGATGGCAGAACAGAGTGGAAGAGTATGTGAAGGAGAGAAGCATGAGGTGGAGGGAAAGGCTTCACCGAGTAAGGAGGGAGTGTTGGAACAGGGAAGACTGGAGACTTTTCTGCCGTGGTCACCCACTTGGGGCGAGTTCCCGGAGGGAACCTTAAAATTAATGTTGTTGATGCCTAGACCAATGTGTGTTTGCAGAGTGAGGGTGTAGTGGGTGTGGTTGATGCCTGGGAGAAGCAGTTGTGTGCCCTGCAGGACGTGTGGCAGGTGTTGGATGAATTGGACTCGTCGGCTCTGGTGCTGGACCCTCCCGCCCCTCCCCCGCGCCGAGCCCTCACACGCAGAATACTACTTGGTAGGGTCGTGGCCGAGTTTTGTCGGTATTTATTGAAAGAATTACGGTTTTGTAGCAGTGTTGCCAGATCCGGCTAGGTCTCAGTACTTTGCCCCAGTCATTTATTGTACTATATCACGGTTATTTTTCGGTAGTATGCCCAGGTTAGGTCCCAGTAGTCAGATGCGGTCTAGGTTAGGTCCCAGTAGTCTGATGCGGTGTAGGTTAGGTTAGGTCAGGTCGGGTAAGGTCAGGCTAATTTCTAAATACCCCATTTGAATTGGAAAATTTGTGGAGGAAATGCCATAGAAGAAAATAGTCTTAGAATGGTCTAAATAAGTGGGTAATGAAGGTAGAAAAACTGTACGTGATAATGACAATTCTTTCCATATTTACCATTGTTTGTTGGTGTTGACAGAGAACCAGGTTAGTGTGCAGTTGAGTGTGTCACTGCAACACCCACGCTGCTTCCCTCAGTGTCACCTACTCGGTCCTTCACGCCTCACATCACCCCTTGCTGCTATGCTTTCACAAAACTTTCAGGTCAGTTGTATGTTGGTAAATATATAGATAAACATAATAATAAAAATAATAAAACAACAGGGTAAGGAGTCCTTCACAATTTGGCCGATTCCACAGTCATTGGTAGTGGTTTGTAAGCACGCAAACAAAAGAATCTTAGCCGTGTAAATGACTTATGGGTGAATTGTTTAATGAATTTGGTGAGTAAACTATACAGTGATCATCATTATCTAACTGTTGGAGAGATTTTATGAATGTGGATGCTCAGTTTTTGTAAAATAATGAAGCCTTACAAGTGTGATTGGTTGGGAAGCTAACAAACCAATACCACTGTGGAATCAACCCTCATTGTGGATACTCAGCTTTTGGAAAATAATGAAGCCTTACAGGTGTGGTTGGTTGGGAAGCTAACAAACCAATACTATACCACTGTGAAATGAATCCTATGTCTAGTTGCAAAATTTCTTGAACAGTATATACACACACATTACCAAGAATATAATGATTCTCTTCCTTCAGTTCTCCAGCTATAAGGCTAGGCATGACTTTAATCTGTCATTTTAACACTTTCTTGGTTTTTCTAGACAATTTTGGGGGTCTCCCTGGTTGCTTCTTGGGGAGGAAGAGTTGTCCCTTAAGGGGATAATTCGCTTTTGTTAAATTGGAGTGCCTTGTTTCCTCTAAAGTATGCCAGGAAACAGGACCAGAAGAGCAAAAATAATGGTGTTCTATTGTTGATTGGAATAGTTTGGAGGATTCAGTTGCTCCAAATTTACCAACACTGAATTTCCTCCTTAAATTGGTGTACAAAGTCTTGCTTTAGTCGGTTTAGCTTGCAAAGTTCCTTATTAATTTTCTCATTATTTTACAAATTGTATGTTTCCCACCCACACATCCCTGTGTTTTTACTAGAGTACAGCCACAATCAAATAACCACCAATACTTTCCTTCCTTCGTGCAAATAAATCAGTGTCATATCAAAAAATGTCAACTCAAATCCCTCATTTATTATTATGAGGTGCTGTAAATTCAGACACGTTTTGTTCATTTTTACCAAGATATTTACTACAATGGAAGGAAAGTGTTGGTGGATATTTGATTGTGGCTGTACTCTAGTAAAAACACAGGGATGTGGTGATACACTCTGGCCAATTCAAAACCACTATGTAATTGTCAAATGTCACTGGAGGCCTTGGAACCAGTGAGTGAGGAAGAAAATATAATACGTAATATTATACGGCTGCCAGACATGATTCACGCTTCGAGGATTTTATTCCTAGTATGGGAGCCGTTATAAACTTGGCACTAAACCTTGATGTCAAACATTTGGTGCAGAGATTATCTGTGCAAACCTGTATATATACAGTCGTGGTCAAATATAATCATCCATATATGGGTATCTCACATAAGAGTTTAACAGTTTCCCTCTCTTCCTTAGATGATAAACTTTTCAATAAATAGGTTAAATATCCTCGTTTAATTTATCACAAGCAGCTATACACTACTTAAAACAATAATACACACACACACACACACACACACTACTTAAAACAATAATATCATATATGAACGTGAAAACATTAAACAGTTAATTGTTTGAGATACCCATATGTGGATGATTATTATTGACTGCGACTGTAGGTACTATATTTGCTTTTGTTGAAGTATTCTTCCCTTTTCTAGGACTGGGATTTGGAGCGGAGCATAAAAGTCAACCTGGAGACCATATTGGGTGTTGGTGTAGTGTGTAAGAAAGGGGTCAAATCCAGAGAGGAAAGCCAAGGTATTGAATGTGCCATCTGTTATTGCTTACACTTTGAGGATGCCCTGCCTGACCTTACCTGTGACTCCTGCTCCCATACTTATCATCTCCAGTGTTTGTATGAGGTAAGAACAGTGTATTAATTCATAACCTATTTTCTTTCTCTAAGTGGAGTTTGTAAAAAAGGTGTATGGAAGTGAAGTTGTGGTACCTGGTGTGAGAGGCAGACCACCAGTTAGATGGCAGAACAGAGTGGAAGAGTATGTAAAGAAGAGAAACATGAGGGACAGAGTAGGGCTGGACCAAGTAAAGAGGGAATGTTGGGCTGGTGTGCGGAGGCAATCTGAGATTTTCAAGGGTTCTTTTAACTTGATATTTGTCTAATGCTGCAGCCCTACGGAAGCCATTATTTCTCACATGTGACATTAAGAGAATGTCCGACACTATTGCTGGTTTTCTGACAGCTGAGTTATCTGCTATAGTTTTTGTGCTCCTGTACAGTTGGACACATGAATGGGTGGTACAGCCCAGGTGAAAGATACTTGTCCCATTTGAGTAACCAGTGTCTATTATCAGGTACATACAGTACTTGCTTTTTATTACCATCCTCAATACTGACTTCTGCCCATGATGTCTCCTATTTGGTACTAAGGAACTTGATATTGACAGAAATTGACCATCTTTCACTTGGGATGTACAGTTGGCTCCACTCCCGCGTTTCTCCACTGTCGTTCCCAATGTTGGGCCAGTCAGAAATTCGAATCCCGATTCACAAGTTAAAATATTCGAAACATTCATATCTTTCACTCTAAGGATATGAATGTTTCGAATTTTTCAACTGGTGGATTGTGATTCGAGTTTCTGACTGGCCCAACATTGGCAACGCGAGGGGAGAAACGTGTGAGTGGAGCCAACTGTATCACCCATTCATGTGTCCAACTGTACATGTTGTTGTGCCCTGTTAATTTATGCCACTTCTATCTATCTATCTTTCAATAGTTTTGACCCCTTGTTCCCTCCTGGAACTTGCCCCAAGGGGGCAGAAGTGTCTCCAGTTGTCCCTGTTCCAACACTCCCTCCTTACTTGGTCCAGCCCTACTCTGCCCCTCATGTTACTCTCCTTTACATACTCTTCCACTCTGTTCCAACACTCCCTCCTTACTTGGTCCAGCCCTACTCTGCCCCTCATGTTACTCTCCTTTACATACTCTTCCACTCTGTTCCAACACTCCCTCTTTACTTGGTCCAGCCCTACTCTGCCCCTCATGTTACTCTCCTTTACATACTCTTCCACTCTGTTCCAACATTCCCTCTTTACTTGGTCCAGCCCTACTCTGCCCCTCATGTTACTCTCCTTTACATACTCTTCCACTCTGTTCCAACATTCCCTCTTTACTTGGTCCAGCCCTACTCTGCCCCTCATGTTTCTCTCCTTTACATACTCTTCCACTTTGTTCTGCCATCTAACTGGTGGTCTGCCTCTCACACCAGGTGCCACAACTTCACTTCCATACACCTTCTTTACAAACTCTTCACCTTGCATTCTCTCTACATGTCCAAACCACCTCAATGTACAGTATTACATTTCACTCTCTCAACCATTTTGTTACAATGTTTATATATTTGTTTCCTCAGTGGCTATGTGGACAGACCAACAGTCGACACAGTGTTAACGTCATCTTTGGAGAGTGTCCCTTCTGCAGAGAGGTAAAGTAAATCCTTATACTGTACTGTAGTATGCAATGAATTATAGCTGTAGTATGTACAGTTGCCAAAAAAGGTATTGCGACAAATCTTGATGGAACTTTAAACCTAGTAATATCCACAACTATTTGTATATGGACTATATGCATGTATAACAGAAGGAAATATACCATAGGCTATCCTTCTGTAATACATACTTATAATCCCTACAAACAACTATGTACATTAATATATTTAATGTTGTATCAATAATTGTTGCAATACCTTTTTTGGCAGCTGTACAGTCGGCAAAAAAAGTTTCATTACCATCCTATTAACAGTGTGATGTAATGTTGGTACACCTGACTGGCGAGTAAGGCGTGATGCATTCAAGCAGTGCTATATTTTTAGTATTTTTCACGGATATTCTTGTTCTAAAATACCCAAACGCATTTCCTTATGTTTGATAATGAATAGTTACATAGTAAGAGTTCTTGAACACTCAAAATTTGATATAATAATAAGCTAAACTTTTGATATAAGAAAGTTTTCACTGCCGCGGCCCGAGTATTATAGGCGAGGTACCAGCCCTACACCCATGATCCTATGACCTGTCTACCCTTCATTGCTCTCTCCCTAATTTCTCCTTTCATACTTCCATGTTTACACATAACTGTCCCCAGGTACTTAAACTCCTTCACTTCCTCCATCCTCTCAAGAGTTATCTCACACTTCGTCCCAGTTGGTACTTCCACTCTGTAAGGTGTAGCAAAGTCAATCACTTGAGTTTCTGCTCTCTCAAACACCATCACTTTACTTTTACCCACATTCACCTTCAGTTTCCTTCGTTTACATACATGTATGTATGTGAATGTAGAATGGTAATACTGTAGATGAATGTATATGAATGTAGAATGGTAATAGATGTATGTATGTGAATGTAGAATGGTAATAGATGTATGTATGTGAATGTAGAATGGTAATAGATGTATGTATGTGAATGTAGAATGGTAATAGATGTATGTATGTGAATGTAGAATGGTGACAGATGTATGTATGTGAATGTAGAATGGTGATAGATATATATGAATATGTATTACAAAATTTTCAAATGTTTGTCATCTTAATTTTCCGTTGCAGCTCATCATGTGCAAGTTGCCAGCATAATCTAATGCAAGGTGAGCATATATATATATTTTTTTTAATCTGGGTTTTCTATATATTGTATACCATGAAAAAAAACCCAGGCGAAGCCAGTGCTTGTAATTTTTAAAAATGTTCAAAAGGGTAGATTCCACAATGGTATTGGTTTGTTAGCTTCCCAACCAACCACACTTGTAAGGCTTCATTATTTTCCAAAAGCTGAGCATCCACATTCATAAAATCTATCCAACAGTTAGATAATGATGATCAGAGCGATAGTTTCACCATGGTTAATTAAGCAGAAATAATATTCTGTGTTACAGTATTATAAAGTTGAATAATTTCCCTTCTCTTCCCTCATCACCTTATCCCACTTCTTCATGTTTGTCAGATTATTATAATATAATACTTACTACTTATAACATAATAATTATAATATTAATAATAATAGGATAATAATAATGTAGTAATTCTAAAATAATTGATTCTTATGTATTATTTTGTACCATTCATAAATTAATTAGGTTGTATTTTATTACAGATTTGTTCTGAAGTCCAGTTGTATGAGAGAATCAACAACTACAACTGTACCATTACTACTATACAAGCATCACTAGTTAATGTGAGTGTTTTATAGTTACTGTGTGTGTACTTGTCACACACACACATTATCACAATATATCACAAATATTGTGATATGTGTGTGTCTGTGTGACAAATACACACAAATGTCACACACACACATATCACAATATTGTGATAATGTGTGTGTGACATTTGTGTGTATTTGTCACACAGACACACACATTATCACAATATTTGTCTATCTGTGTGTGTGTGATATCTCTCACACACACAATAATTTTAATTGAACCCTACACCCTTACAGGTAAGAAATAATTGATATATTCACCAGGTAGGGATGATAATTATGTCAATACTATATAGCTGTACCTGGTAATTTAATAAATTATAGTAATTATTAATAATATTTTTATTTATTTCCTGTTATTTATACTACTTTCTTATCTTCTCTCTTGTGTTCTCTTTTTCTCCTCTTTCTTGTGTTCTCTTTTTCTCCTCCTCTTTCTTGTGTTCTCTCTTCTCCTCTTCTAGCTTGTTCTCTCTTCTCCTCCTCTTCTATCTTGTGTTCTCTCTTCTTGCTTGTGTTCTCTTTTCTCCTCTCTTCTTTCTTGTGTGTTCATTTACTCTCTTCTTTCTTGTGTGTTCTCTCCACACCTGTAAAGTAAACAGATTAATTAGTGTTAAACCTTTTTGTGTGTTGAGTATAATATATTTCTAAATCCAAGCTACATACATGTACATACATACTGTTGCGGTATAAAATAATCATCCATATAGGAGTAACTCATGTAAGAGTTTGACGGCTTCCCTCTGTTCCTTAAATGATAAACTTTACAATAATACACACACTACTTAAAACAATAACATCATATGTGAACGTGAAAACATTAGACAGTAAATTGTTTGAGATACCCATATGTGGATGATTATTATTGACCACGACATACAAATTGTATATTATATAAATCATACAGGGCAATTAGACTGTACATACATACAATCTGTATATCATATAAATTAGGTTGATCTCAAGGGACTGAGAAACACACACCTATATGGAAGGAGGAATCAGAATCCTCCAAACACACACACACACCCCTTATATGGAAGGAGCTTGTTTGGTCAGGAGGAATCAGAAGCCTCCAAACAAACACACATGGTCCTAACTATTTTTCCAAGCAACAGAACAAACACACACACACACATTGTCAAGCTGTTTCTGGGCATACTTTGGAGGAATCAAGATGCTCCAATCTAAATCTGGAGCAACTGATTCCTCCAAACTATTTTTCCAAACAGAATACCATTATTAACTTTGTTTATCTGGTTCTGTTTCCTGACATAATTTCTCTCACTCTCTCTATCTATGTATTTAATAATTTAGAGAAATCACAGACCTTCCAATTCACCAACAAATTAACGGTAACTTTCCCGTGAAACTAAGAGAGCCATATAGAAAGTGATTTGTACACACAGAGGCAGATGTGAACCTGTAATTTGTCACCAACAAGTATGTATGTTGATAGTAACAGACTGTATGTCAAGTTTATAATAAGTATGTATGAATGTTGATAGTAACAGACTGTATGTCAAGTTTATAATAAGTATGTATGAATGTTGATAGTAACAGACTGTATGTCAAGTTTATAATAAGTATGTATGTATGTTGATAGTAACAGACTGTATGTCAAGTTTATATTAAGTATGTATGTATGTATGTATGTTGATAGTAACAGACTGTATGTCAAGTTTATAATAAGTATGTATGAATGTTGATAGTAACAGACTGTATGTCAAGTTTATATTAAGTATGTATGTATGTATGTACAGGTATGTGTTGATAGTAACAGACTGTATGTCAAGTTTATATTAAGGGACCCTGTGTTGTAGTCAGAAAATTAGAGATAAACGAGTCCTTCAAATATTGCCACGAAACACCACCTATATGGGAGGAGCTTGTTTCGTGGCATAGTCAGGAGGAATCAGAAATCTCCAATTATCGTACACGAGCACAGGGTCCTTAAGTATGTATGTTGATAGTAACAGACTGTATGTCAAGTTTATATTAAGTATGTATGTATGTTTAATAGTAACAGACTGTATGTCAAGTTTATATGAAGGTGACAGTGGTAATTCACAATGACGTGAAGAGCAGCATGCTCAGAAAAACACACTTTTTTTTAGACAGAAAAGTAAGTATTTATTATGGATGTTTTGGAGGCAACTACCTCCCTCTTCAGATGTACTACTGAAGAAGGAGGTAGTACTGCTGAAGAGGGAGGTAGTACTACTGAAGAGGGAGGTAGTACAGTCAATTTTCATTTTACACTGGCATTATACATGTGAAATAGTGTGTGTGTGTATGTACAGTTGCCAAAAAAGATATTGCAACAACGATTGATACAACATTAAATATATTAATATCCATAGTTGTTTGCAGGGATTATAAGTATGTATTACAGAAGGATATGTATATTTCCTTCTGTTATACATGCTTATAGTCCCTACAAATAGTTGTAGATATGGTTAAAGTACTATCAAGATTTGTCACCATACTTTTTTGGCAACTGTACCGTAACCACTTATTGTACACTACATTATACACCCAATATCAAAGTGTAAAATGAGTTAACTGTATATTAACTGTTACCGAAACATAAAAAGTGGTATTTTCTCAAGACAGAACTTTGTTGGTAGAAAATGTGGAGCAACTGACTCACTCCAAACTATTACAAGCAACAACAACAACAAATATAACACTGTAATTCCATAAACACTTACAGTTGTTGTTGTTGTTGTTGTTCTTCAAATTCTTAGTTTTGCTTGTACTGTTGTTGTTGTTCGTCAAGGTGTCTGGCCGAGCAGCCCCAAGCTCCTATCGTTATGCTTGTACTGTTGTTGTTGTAGATGATGATGTTGATGAAAGGAAGAACACAGTGGACAACAACAAACGACAAAGGTTCCTCAGTCTCTTGTTACAACTCCACAACTCTGTAACAACAAAGTACAACCTATTTAATTTATGGATAAGCAAAGATAAGGTTAATTCTGTCTCTTGTCTCTATTACAACTCCACTCTACAACTCTGTAACAACAAAATACAACCTATTAACTCCATTCTACAACTCTCTAATAATAATATACAACCTATTTTGATGGTAAATTGGAGGGCTAAGCAAATCTTTTAAACTATGACACCAAACAGCAATAGATCCACAATTAGTGACATTGAAGGCATCTGTTTCCTGCTCGTAGTAAATTAAAAGATGGTAGTTAACCTATTTATTGGAATGTTTATCAGCTAAGGAACAGAGGGAAACAGTCAACATTTTACGTGAGTTACTGGTACTCCTATATGAATAATTATTTCTGACCGCGACTGTATATATGTGTGTCCATCTATTTATAACTAGCATACACATACATACATACATACAGACTAGTATTGTACTAAGAGTGTTTGTGTGGCTGTGTGCAATTTATCTTTTTTTCTGTGTGAGTGTGTGTGTGTGTAAAAGTTTGGTACTGTACACACAATAATTCCTGCACAATTTCACACTTTCTCAAATGAAGAAGTTGACCCCAGACACACCTCAAGGATATATTATGTACTTAGGGAACAACATATAATTATACAGTTCAAGCAAGTACAAAGTGCCAGAAAAATATTAGTTTGATGCAATCTAGATTAGGTCAGGTAAGGTCAGGCTAATAAATTATTTCAAGTTGACCCATTTGAATATGCCATATCTTGGAAATGGGGCATTTGTGGAGGAAATGCCATAGAAGAAAATAGTCTTAGAATGGTCTAAATAAGTGGGTAATGAAGGTAGAAAAACCGTACGCAATAACGGTAATTCTTTCAATATTTATAGAAAGAAAAATATATACAGTTAAACCTCGTTATTTCGGATT
Organism: Petrolisthes manimaculis; assembly: GCA_034508575.1. NCBI lineage: Eukaryota > Metazoa > Arthropoda > Malacostraca > Decapoda > Porcellanidae > Petrolisthes > Petrolisthes manimaculis. The sequence goes on along the minus strand of JAWZYT010001326.1, from coordinate 222,437 downwards.
TCGGTTATTTCGGACACAATCCGCTGGAGATTTTTTTGTCTGAATTTTGGTTTCTCTATTTTTTCCTATTATATTTTTTACATTATACAGTAGGTATATTATTTACACATCATTACATACCTATTTATGTATATATACAGTTGACTCTCGAATAAATCCGAGGAGTTCTTATACAAAACGAGTGAAATCATAATGAACTTGTCAGGAAATTATATCACTCATCTGTGAAGCGTGGGTGTGTGTTGCCACCACCATGGAGCTAGAATAGCTCCATGGCCACCACTTCTCCCGCACTCCTTCCCCCCCCTATCCTCGGTCTCGATTCACCCTATAGCTCAAGGTCAAGGGAATATAGGCCTGTCAACTATCTCGTTTTTAGTAATAACGAGTTAACCACTAGCTTCAACAGTCATGCCAGGTGGTGCATTTACAAAACAGAAGGCCATATCCTTCAGTAGAAAGAAGGAAGATGTTTCTGGAATAGATAAAGGAGAAGGAAACACCAGAGTACAGTATGGCTAATAAAATGTAAACAATCGATATCCTGTTATTTTCCCCCTTCCCCCTACCACCTAGACCACTACCACGCATGCATGATTTGTTATCTTTACAAGCGCGGGTTGGAGACTTGACTACATCATTCTTGTTTTTATTAAACAGTATTAAATAGCTACTCTGATACGTCCCACTATACGATCACGGCAAGAAATAAACTCATCTCTTCACCACACAAGGTAAATAACATTTAGGTATATTATTTACACATCACTACATACCTATTTATGTAGATATATCTGTATTTTGTGTTAATTTTTGTACAAACGTTTTTTTTTGTTTTTTTATTTTTATTTCGTACCCCTCGTAAAAATTCGTCGCAATTACGGTCAAACCGCAAATACGGACACCCTCTCCCCCCTATTAGTCCGAAATAACGAGGTTCAACTGTACTGTATAACTCGATGGGCCGTATTCAAGAACATCCGTGGTGTATACGATGATGTGGTACTGTACGATGGCTCTCTTGTTTGTCTACCATGAAGCCATCGTATCGGTACCGCCACGCCATCCTACGCACCACCAACGTTCTTGAATACCGCCTAATGTGTCGTTACCTCAGATCAGATCAGATGAGGTGACGTTGGCTCAGCTTGGCTTCGTCATCAGCGCTGAGCAGTTTCGTAAATTCTTCTGATTAGTTGTGTTGTGGTGCCTAAGAGTCATTTTCTTTATACTGCAGTGTCTTATTTCTCTTAATTTCCTTGGTCCTGCCCAGATTTTGTTTAGGTACTCTTTTCTGTTGTATATTATTTCTTCCTCTTCATCACTTCCATTAATTAAATATATAAATTGATTCTAAGGTTTCAACATTCCATTCCAATATCCTGCTCTAATCTTTTCCAGTTTTCCTTCTACATTCCTTCACAAAATGACTGAGTGTGTCTTCTATGCCTTCATTACACAGTGTAGGCTATGTACAATTGCCAGCACTTATAACTAGTACACGAAAAGAGGATTAACAGCTCTGAATGTACCAGTTATCTATGTTGTACAGTACTGTATATACATATGTTAATTTCTTTCTATTACCTACTAAATAATTATGTCATGTTGGCTAGTTTCCTTCCCTAATTAATCTTAGCTTGCTTGTGTAGTTGGAAGCAGTTTGTTTTATCACATCTAAGTTAGATACTATTAATGTTTTGTACCACCATCAGTTCTCCCTTTATCTTGTCTGGTTCACAGGTGGTTTGTTCTTTCTAATTTTCTTCAGGTATTCTTTTACTTATTTTTCTTTTCTTTAAACTCAACTGGTCTCATTTTAAATTATATATCTCCTCCTCCTCTATCATTATTATTTTTGTAGCTAGTTCCATAACGTTCAATTTTCTCATATGTGATCACTTCTTCTCTGTAGGTTTGTCATAGTATAATATATTTTTTCTTCTCTTTGTCCATAATTATACTTCATTTATTTCCTTCTTATAGATAGTCAACCAGAATTTATTTTTTAAATTTATCTTTGTAAACTCCTTGTTCTTCTTTTTTACCTTCCTCATTTCCTTATAATTTATCTACCTATGTTTTTCCATAGGTTTTTATCCGATTTTCTGTTATTTCTTATCTCCTCTGTGACTTTCCTTTCATGCTCTTCTTTCCCTTTCCTTATCATAGTCTGTACTTTTCATTAAATATTATCCTTCTCCTGTTCTGTCTTTGCATTTCTACGAACCCCTATTGTACAGTAGGCTACTTCCTTCTATTAGATATTTCTCTTTTCATCTCCTCTGTGAACCAAATCTGTTCAATTTTCACTTTCACTTTATATGTACAGTACTGTATATCTCTTTCTTATTACTTTCTTTAATTAAATTTCTGTCTGCACTTTCCATTATTAAGTCTCAAATTTTTCAACATTAAAATCCTCTACACTTTAATAATTATACAGTTAAGTTTGTTAACCCCTGATAATTCCCTCTACTAATCATATCTGTTTCTCTTTTGGGGTTGCAAGATTATCAGTTGCTAGTTTCTCCTCTCTAAATGGCCTCTCTTAATGTACCAACCCTCCTCCCCTAGTTCCTTCTTCTCTCGTAATTTCTCCCTCGACTCTCTGTCCTTTTCTCTCTCACGCTTTGTTAGGTCTGGTTGGATGAACACCCTCTTGTACTCATTTTTCCTAGTCGTCTTCAAATTCTTAGCACTTTTTAAAATTCTCCACTTCATTTCCGGATTTTTCATTTTTACCAACAGGCACCTAGGTCTTTGGTTTTGGCTTTCTCCCTTTCCTCCCTTTTTTCCCAGCCTTGCAATGCCTGCTATTTCCCCTTCGTCAAGTAGTTCTCCGATCTCGTTGACAAAGATATCTATACACACGGCTAGGTCATGATCATATAACTTCTTTCCCTTCATGTCCTTTGGTTCATCAATATTGTGTATCACCAGATTGTTATTCCTTTTATCCCTTTCCTCCCTCTCATTAATTTCCGGTAACAGCATCCCTGAAACTTTCTTGGTTTCCGGGACGTTTGTTTCCGGGACGTCTGTTTCCGGTGCGTTTGTTTCCGGTGCGTTTGTTTCCGGTACGTTTGTTTCCAGTACAATTTCATCCATTTCTTCTTCTCTTTCCCATTTTTTATTGAGAGTTTTAATCTTCTTCTGCACATCTTCCAATTCAAGCTTGATATTGCTCAAATCCGTAACTATCTTGCTCTCAACTTCATCACATACATTAATATTACCCTGTAGAAAAACCTTCTCTTTTAACTTTTCTAATCTCCTTAGTGCCTCACGAGCCCGTTCATTACCTTCATTTACGCCTTCTAGTTCCTTCTTCATCCTTGTATTATCCTCTTTAAGCTTCTTCTTGTTCTCCACGAGCTCGGCCATGAAGTTTTTCGGGTCTTTCCCTCCCAGTTTGGGGTTGCACCTCTTGCAATACCATGAAAAATTGTCAATTCCCTTTAGTTGCTTATATAAATCTTCTTCAATATTTTCACAGACAAGATGAAACCACAATCCACACCTGAAACATTCAAACGATTTCTCATCTCTTTGCACTTTCCGCCGGCATTGTTTACATTTGAGCTCCACTTTTCTCTTGTCTGCTTCTTCGCGATTTGGACCTGATGTCTCGTCCTCATTCACTTTTCCTGGGTATCTGCTGCTCTCCTTATTATACTCTTTCTTCCTTGCTCCTCTCTTATTATCCATCGTGAAATTCTCCTAGTTTTTTATTGTTTTATTTTTTAGTTTATCTTTCAGCAGTCAGGACCACCAGTATTCAATTAATCAAACACCACCACTACAAAGTCGGGGAAATTTCACCTTTTCAACAGGTTTCCCTTATTTTTTTCTTTTCCTTCTTTAGTCTTTTCACTTAAAGTTCAAATAATGTCCTTCTTTATTTCTATACCGTAATAATTTATTATACTCTCTGCAAAATAAAATAAAATTATCTACAGTACAGTTTCATCAACTTTTTCTGTCAATTAAATTTAGTACATTAACTCTGCATTTATAATACAGTATATTTCTGATTTTGCTGAATTATCATATACGTATAATACTGGTATTTATTGAAGGAATTACCGTTTTGTAGTAGTGTTGCCAGATCCAGCTAGGTCCCAGTATTTTGCCCCGGTCATTTAATGTACTTAGGCCTAATCACGATTATTTTCTTGTAGTCTGCCCAGGTTAGGTCCGGATAGTCTGCTGCTGTCTAGGTTAGGTCAGGTAAGATCAGGCTAATTTCAAAATGCCCCATTTGAAATGGGGCATTTGTGGAGGAAATGCCATAGAAGAAAATAGTCTTAGAATGGTCTAAATTAGTGGATAATGAAGGTAGAAAAACCGTATGCAACAACGGTAATTCATTCAATATTTACCATACTTTCTTCTTTAATTTCAGTTTTCCAATTCCTGTATGTCAGTAGACTTCGGTACATATTGAATGAATTACCGTTATTGTGTACGTTTTTTCTACCTTCATTACCCACTTATTTAGACCATTCTAAGACTATTTTCTTCTATGGTATTTCCTCCATAAATGCCCCAATCTTACCTGACCTGACCTAACCTAGACTGCAGCAGACTACCAGGACCTAACCTGGGCAAACTTCTGGGAAATAATCGTGATAAAGTACAATAAATGACTGGGGCAAAATACTGGGACCCAGCCGGATCTGGCAACGCTGCTGCAAAACGGTAATCTTTTCGGAATTAGTCAAGCGTTTGTCCATAATAAATCCCATTATTCTTTTTTTTTAATATACTTCTAAATACATGTATGTCATTTCCTTATTGGGTATTTCCGTCACAAATGCATTAACATGAACCGTCGGTTCCAGTATAATATCAATTCAAGATGGCCACCAAATGTTTACATCCAGGCCAAGTTAGGTCTCGGTAGTTTGCCATGGTCCTGATTAGGTTAGGTTAGGTGAGGTCAGACTAATTCTATTTACGCCCTATCTCATTTATCCAATTATCGTAATTTCCCGCGCTCCTGATTCGGTTAGGTCAGGTCAGGTGAGGTCAGACTAATTCTAATGAGTTTTCTGTAGTGTTTTTCAAACGAATCTAGTTCAAATATGGCAAAAATGAAGTGTTTATGGAGATTGGGTTGTGGGGGGGCGCGGGAGTCGTATCTCCCCAAATATTAAAATGTGACGGCCGTGAACAATAAATGCATTAATAAAACACTGTAAAACATTGCAATCTGCAAGCCTTCACTCCAAACCTGATTCTGGTCCAGCGCTTAACTATTACCCTTAATCTAGTTCATATATGATGAAAATAAGCTGTTTATGGAGATTGAGTTGGGGCGGCGGGGAGGGGGGGGGGGGGGGTGATGTCTCCAAAAAATAGTAATTTGCGACGGTTGTGAACAATAACTTGGTTCAATACACACTAACATATAAATCATTGCATTCTGAAAACCTAGAGTCTAACTTAGAGCAGATTATGGACAAACGTTCGACTATTATTACTACCATTCTTACACCATTGAAAATAATATACCGGTAGTCTTAAGTTAGTTAGTTAGAATGGTCCTAATTAATGGTAAAACATACTAATATTGACGTATTACTGAACCCAGGTTTTCTGTAAATTTACCATTCTTTCAATAAATACCGACTTTTCTTCGTTGACAATTCACTTTTCCAAATATATGTATACCATCAGCATGTGTCCGGTGAAGGACATAAGGACTGGCCGGCCACCTGTTCTTTGTTTACTTATGTCGTCAGTGTTGCCAGCTCAGAGTTCAGTTGCTATAATTTGACTTTGCAACGGATCACTTTATTTTTTTTTCTATGATGCCTGGCAGTCCCAGGCCGTAATTTCACAATTATTAAAACTCTTTCCGCAAATTGGCTTAATTAATTTGAATATATCAAGTTCATCAACTGGTCATATGACACGTGTTACAAGGGTATGAGTAAGGTGGAAAAGGATCTTAGTGAGTTAAAGAAATTGGTGAATGAAATGAAATGGAAAAACTGGTGGATGGGAACATAGAGGATGTTGTGACTGAGTTGAATAAAATTAGTGATGCGATCAGCGCTGAGTCAGATATGACCGACGAATCCTGCTGGGCGACTGTAGTGAAGAGGAAGAAAAAGAAAAGTGGAAAGAAGAATTTGCTGGTAGTGAAGTCAACTGATGACAAACTGAAAGTTGCTGACAAAAAGAAAGAAGTAGAGATATATTTTAGATTTTGTAATTTATACGGGTTTAGATGTGGATATCGCTGAGAATGATCCTCATGGCTTCTCAGGTGCTGTTGTGAAGCACCTGATAGACCATTTCTATAACCAAAACCACATTCTGTACACGGATAATTATTACACATCTCCATTGTTGAGTCAGTTCCTGGAAGAGCATGGAACGGAATCCTACTGTTCGTCCCAACAGGAAGTGGTTACCAGCCTTCCCTGCAACACATCGAGGCGACTTTGTCACCCAAAAATCTGGCCTTCTACTTGCCATGAAGTGGCACGACAAGAGGGAAGTACACATGCTCACCACTGTGCACAAGGGTGAGATGTTGGATTCCGGCAAGGTCGAGCGCAGCACAGGTAATCCCATCCTTAAACCTGATGTCGTGCTTGATTATAACATCAACATGAGACTCGTCGACAAATCAGACATGATGATCAGTTCCATCGATTGCCTGAGAAAAACCTGCAAGTGGTACAAAAAGGCGTTCTTGCACCTGATCGACATGTGTGTATTGAACGCCTACATACTCTACACCCAGCAGCATCAAGGCACGACCGTCACCAAACGATTGGCTTACAGTAATGTTCTTCATAACATGTAATGAATGAATCATTGATGTAATCGAACATGTTTCGAGTCCTAGAAAAGTTTACGTAAGACTTACTACCCTTCATGCTTCATCCTCCCTCATCCTATACCTATAGAGTCTGCCAGGAATAAGGCAATTATTTACATTTCTTTTCATTTTTTCTTAAATAAAATATAATCACACACAAATTTATTCAAACATTATAATGGAATCTAGTCATTCAATATAATGGAAAGAGACCAGATAATTAAAACATGAACTTTATTATAATTAGCCCTGCGTACCTCTCTCTTCGAGATAGGCTTCACTGTCAGAGAAAATCATAATTCAACAACTCGGATTGTAAGGTTTACATTGTTACCAGCAGGTCAACGTTATGAGGAGAGGAGGAGAAATGGCTAGAGAAAACGCATACACTTTTCTGAGTGATAGTACATTAGTCCTACTTTCTTGGAGCGAGGGGAAAAAATAATAAAACAATTATGTAAATCAATGAGAGAGAGAGAGAGAGAGTTGTACTTCGATCGAAAGTGGTAAACCTTCAGTCAATCAAGGTGAATCTACTTTTATTTTCAGTTTCATTTGATGTTGAAGTTATTCTCTCATATATATATATATATGAAGTGTCCTACGTTTTGGAAATTCAAAAATGGTCACCCAATTATGTAATGTGGTGAGCGAGGAGGTGTGACGCCGCATAATGAAAGATCTTGATTATTTACGTTGTGTAGTCTACTTAGTATTAGACCTCACACTCGGGATTGTATAACGGTCACTATAAAGAATTACTTGATCATCATTCCAACAGAGTTATGGAGAAGATGTTGGTGTCTAGAGGTGTGAGGCAGGTGAGGAAGGAAGGGGAGCTGCGAGACCTATTCACCAAATTGAAACACTATTTGCCACAATCCATTTCGGTAAGTCCATCCATATGTACCTTCTGTCTACCCAGCATAGTTTTATTATAAGTCTTTGTATAATTATAGGGACCAACCAGAACGATGATGTTATATGGAGGAAAAATTAGAAATGGGACAAAGTTTGGTATACAAATAAGCATAAAGCTAAACAGACAATTGATTAAGACATCGTAATTAGTCCTTAACTGAAGGGCTATAATGGAGGCTTCATGGATCCATCTGTAGGGTATTCTATATGTTTTGTTCCTAGGTAAACTAAGAGTTATTTACTGTTTAACTTATGTCTCTGAAAGTGTGCTGAACAATTTTCGGCGTTAAAAACGGAACCAGTATAAGTGAGTAGGTGTAAAGAAGAAATAAAGACTTAACTAGGCAAGAATAAGCTTGTTGTCACAAAGGAGGAATAACTCCCAGCGCAAAGGTAAGGATGAAGAGTTAATGAATGGAAAGGAAGAAGCTCTGGTTTTAAGGGACACCCAAACCATTCAAGTACTGCCTCCATCTGTCACTACAGGTAATACCGTACCCTCCAGTCTAGGGAGTCGGTTCGCATATTCGTGAACTTTATTCGTATGTGCCAGCACTTGATTTTGTTAGATTAGGTTAGGTCCAATTTAAGATAGGTATGATTAGAGTAAGATGAGCTGGGAAAGAGAATGAAACTATTTCAAAGATTATCCCATGGTAGATTTTATCGTTAGAACCCAAGCGTTATTCTCCTTCCAACCATGCCATGATTCTGGCCCAGCAATAAGTGGTGATGGCACATACCCCGCCAGACTTTGTGAAAATGCCTCTCGGTACCCTCTGATCTCAGTGAAAAAACAAATTAAATAAAGCAGCGGTTGGGCCTATATCCTGGGCTACCGAATAGAAGCACATCCCAGGAAGATGGGACCAGAGCTTACTGGACCAGGGAGTCTGGGGGCCTCCAACTGCCAGGCATACTGGGGGGAGTGTACTTGTTGGCAAAGTGGACAGTAAGTACAGAAAATGTTATCTCACTGGTGGTCACTTATTCTTAAGGAGGTAAATCCCTTTGGTACATTGGAGTGCCTTGATTCCTCCATTGTATGCCAGGAAACAGGCCCAAGTTAATTTAAAAAAAATAATGGTGTTCTGTTGCTTGGAATAGTTTGGGTGATTCAGTTGCATGCTCCAGATTATATTACTAACACAAAGCTTCTTCACCTTTATAGGTACATGGCACTATAGACATGCAGCTGCTGTATGGTCCTTCTTCCATGCCTCACACCACCATACTAGCTGCTGATCCTCCTGATTCCTGTAGCATGGTTGTCGTTACACCAGCATTTTCTTACGTCAGTAATGTATAATTGTTTTCTTCACGTTAATAATTGACTTGTAAAATTAGTCAAGGATGGAAAGGGAGTAAATAAGGTTTTCAATATTGATTGATATTAGGCGCCGCAATAGCGAGGTAATATAGCGCCAGAAAAAGGTGATAAAGAGGTGAGACAGCATGCTGGAAGGAAATAATAAGATAAGTCAGACAGTTGAAACACAAAAAGGTAGTGGCTGGGGCTGAAGGGGCGCCAAACCCCTTAAAATATCGTCCACATCACTAATGGAGTAAGTTTTCAAGAAAGGAATGTTGGTCGTTTGTTATTGTAAAAGATATTATGATGCAGTCGTATTATAATATAATTATACTACTACTATTACTCCTACTATTATTATTACAACAACAACTACTACTTTTACTACTACTACTATTCTTACTACTGCTAGTACTTTTATTTTTACTACTGCTACTACTAATCACAACGGATCTCCAGAGTAAAAATAAAGGGTGCAAAAAAATATGTTTGAAAAGTTTTATTATATGACTACTATGGTTTAGATAAAACAAATTGTTACCGCCGTTAATATGAAGTGATGTAACATTATATTATTTGAGGTAAAATTTTGTATAAATTATGCAATACGTTTGTCATTAGGTGTTACTAATTAGGCTTATCAATTACACTCGTATATAAATGTTACTATACCCCACGTTACCATACATACATACTGTATGTACAGTTGGACACAGGAATTCGAGGTATAGCCCAAATGAAAGATGGTCAATTTCTCCCAATATCAAGTTCCTTAGTGCCAACTAGGAGACATCAGGGGCAGAAGTCAGTACTGAGGATGGTAATATAAAGCAAGTACCTGATAATAGACACTGGTTACTCAAATGGGACAAGTATCTTTCACCTGGGCTGTACCACCTATTCATGTGTCCAACTGTACCTTATTCACCTTCTACCACCTCTAACCTGACTATACTATAATTCAACCCTCTAACCTGACTATACTATATGGCCGTTTTCCTCTTTCATTTATGCTCACAAATAAATGTGGTTGCATTGCAGAAGGGCATCCAGAGCGTGACTGTGTTTTGGAGTGTGGAAGAAGAGTGTAGTGAACACATGGCCAAACTACTAGGAATGATACCAGGCCTGGATTGGTCACGACCCGTCTTCCTCTACGCTTGTGGCATCGATGTGCTCACAGAGGTCGGTTTACCATTCACAATCTTAATATATATATATATATATTACAGTAAATAGTCATGACTCATGTACATAATTATCATTAACCCCTAAATGCCTATTGTCCATTTAAATGGACGATACAAATTTAGGCCTTCAAGCCGATGGTCCGTTTAAATCAGGGGTTCTCAAACTTTTTAACTCGTCGACGCCCCAATGAAGTTGCACATTTTATTTTTTATGTCCCTGATTTTTTACATTCAGCTAAATTGTAATGGCTTCGGGAACTTATTCGTTATATTTAAATTCGGCCTAAACCGTACAGTTGCCAGCACTTATAACTGGTACAGTCAACATTGTCAGTCCACTTTTCCTGTACCAGTTATAAATGCAGGCAATTGTACAGTTGCGGTCAAATATAATCATCAATATATAGGGGTAACTCACGTAAGAGTTTGCCAGCTTCCCTCTGTTGCTTAGATGATAAACTTTACAATAAATAAGTTAACTACCATTTTTTTATTCAATACAAGCAGCTACACACTACTTAAAACAATAACATCATATGTGAACGTGAAAACATTAGACAGTAAATTGTTTCGAGATTAACCCCATGTGGATGATAACTATTGACCGCAACTGTACATATTGGTATTACAATTTATGTAATTTATTATCACAGATGGACAGCATGGTGATAGCTGGAGTGAAGCAGGTACGACGACTCACAATCTCTTCAGGAAATATTTACACTCTTGATAAACCTCAACTCGACACCCCAAAGTATGAGCTCTAATTTCTTTCTGTACAATTCTTACTTGAATTAATAAAAGTTCTCTTCTCCTTCGGTATATATATATATATATATATATATATATATATATATATATATATATATATATATATATATATATATATATATATATATATATATATATATATATATATTAATGATTATATTAGGTCCTGGCACATCTTGTCATATTACATTAAGTGTAGTAAGCAGCTAACTCTCAATAAGACTTGCTATATGATGTTGCAGACTGAATGGCGACTTCTACATCAGCAGTCTGGGACCAGCTGACCTGGACAGAGTTCGGTCCTTTTGGAAATACAGTTTTTCTGAGCAAAGAGATGCACACCTGAAAATGATTACTGCCTTCCCTTCCGTTGCCATACGAATGAAATCTTCTAACTCTCCTCTAAAAGCAAAGAAGACAGACGTACAGAACGAATGGGATAATGGAACGATAAATGATAAACATAAAGATACCCCGGAAGAAGAGACGAATGACGAAGAAACATTAGTGTCTTGGATTCATTCATACAAGAATGGATTAATCGGTAATACGTTTACAGTAAAGGAACAACGTCGACGAGGATTGGCCAAAGTTGCAACACTGACTCTGGCCCATCACTTCTTGCAGAAGGGTCATATACCCGTGGTCGCGATCGATTCAGCTAACACCTCTTCCATTGCTTTTCACAAGAGCCTTGGGTTCAAACAGAGTAGTACAGTGGAATACGTCATTAGATTCCCAGAGGGCACTTCCCCAAAGGACTTAGAATTTGAGATGTCTCAGAGAGATTTTTTATAGGATATCACAATCAAATTGTGCAAAACTCCATATATATATATATATATATATCATCAATGTATATTAAAAATTGCAACCTTTCAAAACTTTCAAAAATTAACGATTTTACTATAAAATGTTTCATCTTCACTACTCCCCAGAGATACAAGAGACATTGCCCTTTATGTGGGTGGTAGGTATAGGTAGTGAAGATGTCAATAATTATATGGGTGAGTGGGAGTTAAGATGTGGGTGGTAGGTAGGTAGGTAGGTAAGATGTGGGTGGTAGGTAGGTAGTGAAGATGTCAATAATTATATGGGTGGGTGGGAGTTAAGATGAAGACGGTCCTAAGTAGACCCTAACACATTTAGATGGCTTGTTCTCAACTTATTTTTCTACGTGTCATTATCATTTCATTTTCACTATACCTATTATGTACGAGTGTAACAATCATTACATTATCAGGTATAAGTTTATAAGCACGCCTCCAAATACATTTTAATGTCAATATGCAAACGTAATAGTTAATTATATATACAATACTTATTTTCTACGAGTGTCATTATCACTGTACTTATTTTCTACGAGTTTGCTCTATCACTGTCACTTCACACATTACTCCCAACACATTCTGCTACTAAATAATAACACGTTCTTTGTATATCTGAGAGCAACGTGGTGTGTACTTCCTGACGTACAGTGCTGGACTAATGTTGAGTCCCGCAGCCAGCCTCAATGCACCAGCCTTCTGAACCACTCGAGGCTCGGACAACGAAACACAAGTTTGCACCAGATTGAGTTTCGGATTCAGATCAAGAAAGAGACTGAGCACGGGGATGAAGGAATGGTGGAATCTTTACATATGAGAGATTAGCTGAAGTTATTGACACTGAGGGAGGCTGGACCACAGTATCATTGACGGAATCTTAATATTGTCATGATTATTAGTATATTGTTAATTCCCTGATGTTGTCATTTATCTTTATTGTTATTATAATTAATTCATTGAAGAGTAGGTGTTTCTATTTGAAATATATACTTAGGTATATAAATGCTCAAGATTCACATTTAGTCATATGTAATGAATGAGGGAATAATTCTATGGGAATAATAATTCTACAAAATTTTCCAAACCATTTTCAACGTTGAGAGAGGTTTAGAAGACTCACTTTTTCGAACTCAGTTCAGTTACTCTCCAACACTCCTTGGACCCTGGTCAAGCACTATCACCCACGGCTGTACATGATAGCTGATAATTTTCTTGGGTTGAAAGAGGAGTGATTTGTGTGTGTGACCTATTTCGCTGGGTACTCTGACCTTATTTTCTGTATTTCCGCTTCATTTTTGTACCACTGGAACTAGAGCCTCCCCATCCCTTGATGAAAGAGAAATGGGATATGATGATGATGATTAATATTATTACAACTGCTACTATTATTATTATTATTATTATTATTATTATTATTATTATGGGCAAAACACAACAGCATATGATGAATAGTCTTTATTGATGACGTTTCACAATTGCTTTTTCAGGTTAAAAGTAATTTCCTAACAGGACCACTACAGTACCGTCGCTGACCATAGCGACGCCCCTCCCTTTTATTTCCATACTATGATCTTTATCATATAATTAGTTTAAAATCAACTCTGCCTCCTCTCACCCACTGCCTTCCTCCTTCCCTCACACTAAAGCCACACAGAAGCTGCTGGTTTCGTATGGGTCAAGGAGAGAGGCGTCACTATTGTCGTAGGCTGTACACGCGTTTGGTAAGTTGAAGGTAGTGAATGTAGAGTCCGCTGGGAACTGCTGACTATGGTATGGTAACACTGCTAAAGAAGTGAGAGAAACATGATTAACGAACACTGCCTGATAGTGTGGTGTGGACTGTTACAGTGGACAGGCCATTATAGGAGCTTCATCAGAAAAGGTAAGGACGGTAGGTGACTGGGGAGAGGGAAATGGATTCCTGGTGTAGATAAGAAATAGTGAAGTGTGAAAGACAGACAGCTAGAAACAGACTGCAGCACCAACATACAATAGGTTAACCCACTCCTCTTCGGATCTATTCCATCAATCCCCACCACGGTATCTACATCCAACCATCAACGTGTTATTCTTACACGTCCAGTTATGCTCTGTCTCTCTCTCTCTCTCTCTCTCTCTCACTATGGCGTCATGTTGAAATATTTTTGATAAAGTTTTATTACCTGGAACTATACGGGAGTAATATAGGTTTGTTTGGATACATTAAGTTGCCTATATTCCTCCAAAGTATGGCAGGAAACAGGACCAGATTAACAAAAATAATGTTGTTGTTGTTCCTTGCAAAAGTTTGGAGGAAGTACTTGCTCCAGACTGACCAACACATTACTACCGTATATAACCCTTGTATGTGGACGTGGGAAGCAGCAGCAAGTCTACAGTAGCTAGGCGTGACAATACCCAAAGGTGGTCTTGTCCGTCTCAAACTTCTCGGGGAAGAGCAACTTGTTCTGTTTGGTAGGAAGGTCCAACAGGAAATCTCGGATCTGAAATGGAAAGGGATTTTTGGTGTGTTACGATATATATATATATATATATATATATATATATATATATATATATATATATATATATATATATATATATATATATATATATATATATATATATATATATATATACAGGGTGTCCGGAATTTTTTACCCGAAAATTTGGCATATGCATGCTTTATTAATTCTGAAAAGAAAATACTCTATTGATGTGATCTTTTATTTTTTTAGTTTAGCGGTAATTGAGACATTTAATTAAGGGGTGGGTGGGAGTAGGGGACAGGCTTGGGGGGGTGCGGGAATATGGAGACAGGCTTGGGGTAGGTAGAAAGCCTGTCCCCCTATTCCTGCACCCCCCTAACCCTCCAAGCCTGTCCCCCTACTCCTGCAACCCCCAAACCCCCCCCCCCCCGATCAAATGTCACACATTTAAAGGGGTGTAGGAATAGGGGAACAGGCTTGTTTTTTTTTGTTTTGGGGGTTGCAGGAGTAGGGGGACAGGCTTGGGGGGTTAGGGGGGTGCAGGAATAGGGGGACAGGCTTTCTACCTACCCCAAGCCTGTCATGGTCAGGAGGAATCAGAACTCTCCAATTTTATACACGATCACACAGAGAGTCCTTCAGTTTGTAAATCTGGAGCAATTGAATCCTCCAAATTATTCCAAGCAACAACAGAACACCGATATTTTTGTTCATCTGGTCCTGTTTCCTGGCATACTTTGGAGGAATCAAGACACTCCGTTTTGATGGAGAATAAAATGAAATCCATTACCTGTGACCTTGAATCTGGACGCATGGTGGGTGAAGGAGTGAGGCTGAGATAGTGAAGATTGGAAGGAGATGCTGCTGACCACTTGAACCCTAGCGAG
Organism: Petrolisthes manimaculis; assembly: GCA_034508575.1. Lineage (NCBI taxonomy): Eukaryota > Metazoa > Arthropoda > Malacostraca > Decapoda > Porcellanidae > Petrolisthes > Petrolisthes manimaculis. The sequence continues at coordinate 207,220 of JAWZYT010001326.1, read as the reverse complement.
AGGTCAGGGGTCGGGTTTCTGTTGGGGGGTAATGTACAGTATATCATAAATTAATCTTAATAAATATTAATAATATAACCCTACTTAATGTTGTAACGTCGGGTTCCTAGTGTTACTTACGTAAGGTATAAGAAAACTTAATAAATATCTTAACTCCTAGCCATCTTAAATAAGGGCCAAAAATAGGAGGCTTCTGATTCCTCCCCACTATGCCACGAAAACAAGCTGGTGGTGTTTCGTAGCAATAAATTAAAGACTCAATTATCTCCAATTTTCTGACTGCATCACAGGGTCCCATAACCCCTTAACCCCTTCCTACCAAGTCCCTTCCTACGTAAAGTTATAGTTAGGCCTCTCCAGGAAGAACTATTCTTATAATATGCCAACGCCTATCCTGCCTACATAATATTAAATAAACTTACCCAGTGGCAGCAAAGTTGGTCCAGAGCTGCACCATGATGTCACTCAGTACCTGGTCGTATGGTTGACCAATGGGTGGCGACATCAACACTCCCTCAAACAAGTACTGGAGGTCATTACCGTGAGGCACCCCTGCCAAGGAAGAAGGAAAGCAATGGTTACTGTACACTTGAGCAAGTAGAAAGTGCAAGTAAAATTATATGAGTGTATATGATGACCACATCTGGTTACCACTCAAAATGTCAGTGATTCCTGTTCCACTTTACATTGGTTCTGGAGACTTAATTGGTGATTCAGTTATAAACATACCAGGGTCATCTTGCATAGGTTATAGAATCACTAGATCTATAAACACAATGATTGATTGATGGATATTAGGCGCCGCAACAGCGAGGTCCTATAGCGCCGGAAAAAGGTTAAAGAGAGGTGTGACAGCAAGCAGTAAGGATATAGAAAGATGTGAGGGACTGTTGAAGAACTAAAAGCTAGTGGCTGGGGCCGAAGGGGCGCCAAAACCCTTAAAGTATTGCCCTACGGGGCCTATAAACACAATGTTGAACACAATAATAATTATACTCGTATAATCCCTATACTGTTCTTTGTGTGTTATGTGATATAACATTGTAAGGATGATGTATTGTAACTTGACACAATGGATATAAACAACACGTACAGTATTAGGAAGAAGGAGCTATAGACTATAATAGTAGGAGCCTCTATTTATAAAGTCTCACTCACTACTGCTTCTGTGGCTCTTGTTTGGCCTTGAAGAAGCAGTGGTGCAACGTCGTCAATAAAGTCTCCTGCTCATGGTCAATTGCGTTTCAACTAACAATATATATATATATATATATATATATATATATATATATATATATATATATATATATATATATATATATATATATATATATATTTATGTTGGTGTAGTCAGGGAGTATGTTCTCTTTTAAACAAACGAGGTTGAAGGAAATGGCTTGTTCTCCATTTATGAGTTTATTATTTATGTTTGAAATTGAAAACTTAAATAACAAGCCATTTCCTTCAACCTCGTTTGTTTAAAAGAGAATATATATATATATATATATATATATATATATATATATATATATATATATATATATATATATATATATATATATATCCTGATGACATGTGAACTAATAGATACAATGTCGTGGCATTATATTTTGTATAGGATTAATAGAATATATAGGGTTAGTCTGTAATAATAATGCGTCTGTCGACCAATGCGGACACCTGACATTCAAGGCTAATCATATACTGCTGCACCCATTGGGGGAGTAAAACCTCGTATGTACAGTCGCAGTCAAACATAATCTTCCATATTAGATGTTTTTATGATATTTTTTTTACTTACAATCTCTTCCCATTGTAGAGTTGACCGTGTCCATAAAAGTGAAGTTACCACGGTAATCGAGTTGGTATATGAAGGTGTTCTTGCCAAAGGTGGAATCTCGGGCGTGAAGCTGGGACACAATGTCATGAGGAACGTCAAACATCATATTTCCAAACATCTGTAACGGGTAGAGTTAATTAAAGGTGTGTGGGAATAGGGGGACAGGCTTGGCGGGGATTTAGGGGTGTGTGGGAGTAGGGAACAGGCTTGGAGGGGGTTTAGGGGTGTGTGGGAATAGGGGACAGGCTTGGAGGGGATTTAGGGGTGTGTGGGAGTAGGGGAACAGGCTTGGAGGGGATTTAGGGGTGTGTGGGAATAGGGGGACAGGCTTGGCGGGGGTTTAGGGGTGTGTGGGAATAGGGGGACAGGCTTGGCGGGGGTTTAGGGGTGTGTGGGAATAGGGGACAGGCTTGGCGGGGGTTTAGGGGTGTGTGGGAATAGGGGACAGGCTTGGCGGGGGTTTAGGGGTGTGTGGGAATAGGGGGACAGGCTTGGCGGGGGTTTAGGGGTGTGTGGGAGTAGGGGGACAGGCTTGGCGGGGGTTTAGGGGTGTGTGGGAATAGGGGACAGGCTTGAGGTGGAGGGGTATAAAGCCTGTCCCCTATTCATGCACTCCCCAACCCCCACCCAAGCCTGTCCCCCTACTCCCGCACCCCCCGAAACCCCAAACCCCCCTAAGCCTGTCCCCTATTCCCACACCCCCTTAATTAAAGAGAGAGAAAGATATATATATGTGTGTGTGTTGTTTATGGTGTGAGAAATGGAAGCCTATAGCGAATACTCTAAATTATACAAGAAAACAGATCACCTGTTTCTTGTATATTAAAGTTATCTGTTTCCAGGCAAAGTTTGGAGGAATCAATAGCCCTCCAATTTTGTGTGTGTGTGTGTGGTCATTTAGATTGTCTTGGGTTCCTCCTACCCGTATGTATTGTTGCCTGCCTATTGCGCAATTAATTAATTAATAATAATAATAATAATAATAATAATAATAATAATAATAATAATAATAATAATAATAATAATAATAATAATAATAATAATAATAATAATAATAATAATAATAATAATGATAATAATAATAATAATAATAATAATAATAATGATAATAATAATAATAATAATAATAATAATAATAATAATAATAATAATAATAATAATAATAATGATAATAAAGAGATTATTGACCTTTACGGCGATGTCAACGTTGTGTTGTGAAATGTGGCCTCGTCCATCACCCAGATAGTGATAGAATATTCTGTGGGCCAGATAGGTTCCCTCTTCCTCCTGATCCACTCCTACTGAGATGGGCCCCAGGGTACTGAAGTTAGACGCCAGACGCTCCCCTTCAGGAGTCGCCGCTGCACCTGAAGATTAAAAAACGTATGAAAAAGTGCAGCTTAAATCCGAGATACATCCCGACGTTTGAAACCAATTCTTACTGTATAATATTATGCCTTTCACGGTAAAGAAGTGTATTATTTCCCCTCGTGGACATACAACCTTACCGATGGCCATAGTTGCTCCTTCATGTGCACAGATGCCTGACATAATATCCACCTTGTTGTTGTGTCCTTCTCGTAGCAGACGAGCTGGGTGTTCTGGGATGTACTCACCATCAACTCTCGGTACCATGTAGAATGGGAAATAGTTCCATATCTGGAAACAAGGCATTGAAAACATCAGAGAAAAATAAAGTTTTTTTTTTTTTTTTAATCAATTGCGCCGTAGCGAGTTTTAAGCTTTTATGGCTACTCCCGTTACTCCCTGCTTTAACCGTTAAGGTGGATGAGATATAGTGAGGAGTAGAGTCTCTAGTGAGGAGTGTAGGGTTATCTTGGGGTGGACAGATGGCTGGACGAGATAATACATACGTTTCGAGATAGTCCAGAGGACTATTCACCAGGTTGTAGGACTTTAGACCATGACTGTACAAAAAGGGAATATATTTATCTCCAAGTGAAAATAAAACATATAACAATAAATGTGATGTGACCTGGACCCACCTGTCCTGGGGTTTGATACATGACCAGTTTGTCAACAGGGGCTTCCTGTACACACTTAAGGAAAGCCTGGCTGTCTAAATCCCCAGAGTCATCCTTCACTCCATTACATTCCAGGAGGTCAGCAACAGAACCCGCCATCTGCCGGTGATCATCCCGAAGTGACCAGGGACACAAAGCGTTGCCAGACTGTAGGATACCTCTCTGGAAAAGACCTAGAAAAATGCTTTTCGTTATTACAATCAAGTACAGTTTATTATTTGATTTATAGATGGCGGTGCAACAGTAATGGTTATATACCGACCAACATAAAATGGTCCTCAACATCATTAATAAAATATGTACAAACATTAAAAATCTTCACTACCTCGAAGGGAGAAGCAGCGTGTATAAAAGCCATATCAGCCAAAAATCACATTTCACTAAAATAATCTACTTCAGTTGAATATAATTATAAAAGAATTAAAATATAAACGAAAGAAACGTTAAACTTTACCTACCTAAAAAAGAATTGCCATTATAATATTCCTAAAGTTCACAATGTGTGGAAGAGGCCAGTCTCCTATACATAAGAATTAAATACAGTGTTTGGCAAATTATCAAAGGGAATGATAAAAGAAAACATCATTCATCAACAAGGGTTTCATTAAGCCTATATATGTCCAGTGTCGGAACATAAAAAAGAAAAAAATACATACATCCACACACTATACAGTTCTGTATACCATTGAGATAATCTATACTACAACTACAACAAATTATAATACTGCCAACATTTGCTCACCTGCTGCTGAAGGAGTTAGGAGCTGAAAGTGGACAGCACCAGCCCCGGCACTCTCTCCAAAGATAGTAACCTTGGATGGATCACCTCCAAATTCACGGATGTTTTGCTGTACCCATTGGAGGGCAAGGGTTTGGTCCTTCAGACCCAGATTACCGGGTAGAACCTCATCCTCCGTTGATAGGAATCCTGTAATACATACCGGTATATAAGAGAGTGTACGAGAGTGAGGTGGAGGGATGGAGGGGGAGGGGCAGACTGAGAGTGAGGTGGAGGGATGGAGGGGGAGGGGCAGACTGAAAGTGAGGTGGAGGGACTGAGGGGGAGGGGCAGATTGAGAGTGAGGTGGAGGGATGGAGGGGGAGGGGCAGACTGAAAGTGAGGTGGAGGGACTGAGGGGGAGGGGCAGACTGAAAGTGAGGTGGAGGGATGGAGTGCTTGTTGCTTGGAACAGTTTGAAAGCATATCGTTTCCTCCAGATATACAGTAGTTAGATTGTACTGACCTAGAGTTCCCAGACGGTACTGCATCGACACAAGGACTATATCTTTGGTAAGTAAAGGCAGCGGTGTTCCTCCCTCATTGTCAGCATTACCAAAAACATACGCGCCTCCGTGGATAAATACCATTACTGGAAGCGTCGACGTTTGTACCTGTAATAATAATTTTTGTCTGTCACTAGTATGACCTTTTTATTATATTGTTTTGTACAGATGGGCAAGAAAAGACTGATGAGCGTATAAGCATTAGACTGTCAACACATGAAGCTCTATAAACAGGTTCATATAAATTATCTATTCTTGTCGATGTTTTTTAGAGTTACAAAAAGAATTTCAGGATATTTTGTATGTGTTTGTGTGTGTGTGTATGTGCTGAGCCAATACATTGATGTCGTTTATCTATAGTCAAGTACAAAGTAGAATTTCTAGCCTATACTGTATAGTTAAGACTCACCCTGGGAGTGTAGACATGAAGGTAAAGACAGTCTTCCTCTCCCCTCACTACCATCTCCTTTCCTTCCAAGATCATCTCAATTCCAAACTGTGGACACTGAGGAGGCTCGAAGCTTTCCCTCACACCTGACCAAGCTTCGGCCAACACAGCCTCCTGATACAAAAACATTTCGGGATTAAGATGTGTTATTACGTTTGGACTGCAGGCTCACTCACTTTTAATTAAGGGAAGAGACTCTTGACTATAAAAAAGAAACTTGAGTAATGTCCTCCAAACTATGTCACAGAATATATTCCCCGATTAGAAGCATTGATAGTTTGTTTCCCGAGAGAGTATGGAGGAAACTTTTGCCTTCCATTTTATCCAACATTTAAAAAAAACATTGAAAACAAGGGGGATCTGTATATTATTATGATCAATTTAAGGGGGTGCGGGAATAGGAGGTTTGGGGGTATTTAGGGGGGTTGCAGGAGTAGGGGACAGGCTTAGGGAGGAGTTTAGGGGGTGCTGGAATAAAGTAACAGGCTTGGGGGGGGGATTAGGGGAGTGTGTGAATAGGGGACAGGCTATCTACCCACCCCAAGCCTGTCCCCCTATTCCCGCACCCCCTAATCCCCCCCCCAAGCCTGTCCCCTACTCCCGCACCCTCTTAATTAAGCATTAATAGCCCACCAGAGAATATTTTAGTCAAACAAGTTAGTCTTCCCATTTAAATTAACACAAAAGTAGATTGGTACTATACGAATAAGTGTTGCGTGAATTATGATATCTATTGTCTTTATCTGACTTTATTAATATGGTGTAGTTTGCAATTAGTCTGGTTTAGAATCTGAAATATATATATATATAAAACTTTCTATTCATTTCACCATCTGAGTACAGCCGACAGCATAAATTCGCGTCCATCTCCTGTACTAAATATTGCTATGGGACTAGATAGTTGCATTCTGAACCAGTTTTTATTTCAGTAACATGCGTAATTTATCATATAACAACTATATCTGTCATCTCTGCATTAGAATTGTATTACAAAATCAATGAAGCGAACTTATGCTGCCGAGTGTACCTTCTCAAAGACTATTAATTTATTACCTTGCTTTTATAACTCACCCACCGCCCTCTCTAACTCCCTCTCAACGATACGTAAAACTGATTCCTTCTTACCTTGAATCTGAGTTGTCCGACGGGAGGCTGGGCGTAAGGGATGCCTCTAAAGGAGTAAAACTTCCTGGTTGGTCCCGCCTCACGGATGACTCCTTTGAGGGAACCCTGTTGAAGTTGTATCATAACCGCGTCCCCATCCTCACTTGTTGTTCCTGCTATTGCTATAATGGGTAGCAGCAGCAGCAGTAGTGCACCTCGCAACATTCTGTAAACAAACACACAATTGTAATGATATTGATGTGTAGAAAAAAGATGTAGTCAATTAGACTTGTTACTAGAGGGACCATAAAAATAAGCAACCAATACCATGAAGCTCCACTATACTCTATCTAGATTCTAGTGCGACATCGTGAAGCCTCCAATACCTTGTAGGTGGCTTCACTGAATAATCTCAGGGTCGCGAATATGTGTGTGTGTGTTTGGTGCCTGCCGTTCGTCTCTGGTCAGGGATTACGTATCACGAGTGTACAGCCAAACCACCTCACCCACAAACATACACTACCGTACTACATTATTGTGTTAGATTTACGTACTTGTGTCTGCACTTCCAGTAATTAGGTTGACAGATATTGGGAAGGAGGAGTATTGGTGTGTGTGTGTGTAGTCGTAGGTGGTTGTGTGATAACAGTACTGTATACCTCTTGTCGGGTCCTCTTGTTCACTGATTACCTCTGTCACACATACAGAGAGACACACTCACAATCACACTATTTCCTACACACACACATCATTTTATACGTGTATAGTTTTCTACGTGTATAGATGCAACATAGAGTTAACTGGACTTCTCTCTCTCTCTCTCTCTCTCTCTCTCTCTCTCTCTCTCTCTCTCTCTCTCTCTCTCATACACATAATTTTATACGTGTATAGAATAATAATAATGGTAGGTGGGTTAACTAGATTCCTCACACACACACACACACACACACAAACAATATATATTTTCTAAGCGGATAGATGCTAGACAGATTAATTAAAAGATAAACTAATTAACTATTGACTCCTCCAAACTGTACAATACCAGAAAATTAATACGTTGTTGAGTGTAACTAATAAATAGGTGTTTTTTTCCTGACATACTTTGGAGGAATCATTCGAATTTCCCAACTAGATTGAAGGTTAATTGGAGTGCTGCTGTATCCTCCAAACTTTGCCACGAAACAGATCACCTTAAAGTAAAATTGAGTTGATTTTGTTTCCACGGAGAGTTTGGAGAAATTTGTAGCTATCGCGATAATAAAAAAGTGGTTCTTCCCTTAGAGGAGTAGGTAGTACTGTGTTGGTAAATCTGGAGCAACTGTATCCTCCAAACTATTCCAAGCAACAGAACACCATTAGTATTTTTAACATGGTTCTGTTTCCTGGCATACTTAGGAGGAATCAAGGCACTCCAAAGTACCAAAAAAGAATGACCACCTTAAAACAACACAAACACAACCTCATTTACTTCTGATAAAGATAACCAAATAAATGAAGCCACACACCGTTATCACTTCACGTTATCATCTGGTCCTCTCAACACATCACAACACTACACCATCACCATTTATAGATAAGACACATTGAAATAACCTTGACCATTACGTAACTAACTGTATGACTTTGTGGTGTATATAAAAAAGATCGGTGGTGTTATACTGTGTGGCCTGGTACAGTCACGAGCACTTATAAGTATACAGGGTTTGGTTGAAGCTTTGTACAGTCCAATTCACCAACGAAGTAATTCCAATGGAGATTATGTTGTGCATTTATTTACTGTCTCTAGGTATTCCAAGTACACCTTTATCTTTATTAGTGCTTGTGACTGTACAGTATCCAAAACATGAATTGCGACAACTATTGATGGAATGTTAAATATATTAATGTCTATAGTTGTTTGGAGGGATCATAGGTATATAATACATTAGTTAATGTAAATTCTCTTTTGAATTACATGCTTACTGTATGTTCCCTATAAATAGTAGTGGATGTTATAATATTTAACGTTCCTTCAAGATTTGTGGCAATTCATATTTTGGCAACTGTACAGCAAGTATTATTACGAACTGCAGACTTGCTCGACCCCTTGCCCTCGGGGAGGGGTTGGGCTCCAAAAAAGCTCACATTGAAGCTTGGGCTGTCGTTGACTATTTTGCTCATTTAACAGAAAATTAACCTACCCTACCTTAACCTAATCATAGGATATCCTACAAAATAGTTTCATAATAGTATAATTCACAATTTGTGAAGGAGGCCAGCCTACAAAACTCGTCTTCAAGTATCTGGGAGGGCCCACACCCGGTACCAAGAGAGATAGAGTCACAATCAAATATCCACCCACACTCTCCTTCCATCGTAGTAAATATCTTGGTAATAAAGAACAATACGTGTATGATTTTGCAGCACCTCATAATAATAGTTGAGGGGGTTGAGTTGAAATAAGGTGTTGTATGATTATATTTTAATGTGAATCATACTGCTGATTTATTTTCACAATGGAAGGAAAGTCTGGTGCACTCCACAAGATGTTGCACAGTCAATGGGACCAGACAATCATCACAGTAGGGAGGGGGAGATCTCTCCATTAAAAATCCATGAGTCAAACGTGAATGGCCAATGCCAAGATGGTTAATTGAATTATAAATGCCAATAGGCATCTGGTGGCGCGACAGCTACGGTCATACACCACCCAACATAAAATGGTCATCTATATTATTAATAATATATGTATACACATTAAATAGGCTTCACTAACCCGAAAGGAATTGGCAGCATGATTAAAAGGACATATAAACTAAAAAGCACATATTTACTCAAAAGAACCTGTTAATTACCTTCAAAGTTTTCTCTCATGTTAGTGGAATCAAAGAAAACCATGTTCGTGCCAGGGGTAGCTCAACTAATCATATTTAGGCCTGATTTCAATGCAAATGTTGCCGTATTTGTGGTAAAATTTTGCAATTTTTGAGCCGAAACGTGGGCGTTTTTACGAAAACATTAATATCAGTACAGTTATATGTATCCTTCTTCGCGTCTAAAGATGCATAATATTCCTTGTTTTAGGTATGAGTAAATAGGACTATTGGCTATTATAGTGAACGAAGTATTAAGAGTGTGATACACAATTTTGCAGCACCTCATAATAATAATTGAGGGGGTTGAGTTGACTAAGGTATTGTATGATTATATGATTATATTGTAAGATTGTGTCGGTGGTTATTTGCTTGTGGCTGTACAACATCCATGAACAGCATTTGTTGTTAATGAACAGGAAACTTAAGTAAGGTGGGAACCACTTGATTATAAATTGGAAGGCCAAGGAATTATCGAGACTATATCACGACTTGTATCCTGCATGGTACTGTTTGGAGGAATTAGTAGCCTTTTAATTTGTCAAAAACACAACTTAATGTTGAAATACAAATTTAATAATATAGTATGTCAAAGGAATATTAATCCATTAGCTTAAAACATATATATATATATATAATACTGTAACAACTTTAATAATATACATAATAATACAGGTTGTACACGAATACTAAAACAACAGTTTTATAATAACGGTAATGTATAACACTATACTTAGTTTCTCTACTTAATAATAGTGTTGTACACGAGTATCAAATAATAACGTTATATTTTATGTGGTTATGTAAGAAATAATTTATTTACAAATTTCTAATACTGTTTCATGCAACAACGTTTTATTATGATAATGAAAATGTAAGAAACAATTTCTTCTTTAGTTTCTAATACTATTTAATAGGAGGCTTAGAGCTGGTTGAGAAACAGTGCTTTTAATATCCAAAAACATACAGGAGAATTCTACTGTCAAAATATTTTATTATTGTCTTTGATTCTGTCATAAAATTCATTATCAAATTAAGTTATTGGTATATTGTTGGTAAGTCTGTAAGCAAAGTATCTGATTTCTCCAAACTCTGTTCAAGACCAAGGCCAACATTATATTTGTTAATCTGGTCTGTTTCTTAGCATACACTGAAGAGCCAATAGCCATTCAATGTACAGTTGGATACATGAACGGGTGGTACATCCCAAGTGAAAGATGGTCAATTTCTCCCAATATTAAGTTCCTTGGTACCAAATAGGAGACATCAGGGACAGAAGTCAGTATTGAGGATGGTAACAAAAAACAAGTACCTGATAATAGACACTGGTTACTCAAATGGGACAAGTATCTTTCACCTGGACTGTACCATCCATTCATGTGTCCAACTGTACCAATAGTGTATTACCCCCTTAATTATGTGTTGTGAAATGGGAGCCATTTAAATTATGTGTGCGACACGATCAGAGACAGTGACATGCACAGAGCCGGGCACGTGTAACACTGAGAAACACCAGAATTATAGTTAGTACAACTAGTATCCATCCACACACTAGACCACCGAGAATCAGATCAAAGGTGTGGAGATATCCAAGGCGGTAAGCAAAGTCCCGGTCGTTATAATTACTACGGCAAGTATAAGGTGCTTCACCCCATGACAGACTCAAGTCAAAAGAAATACAGGTTTGTCTGAAGCCTTCTGTCAGAATGATGGTGGAAGTCAAGGCCACGGCTGCTTCTAATGTTGTCACGGCTAGTGTCACCAGGCTTAGTGTTCGTGAGGCTGCCAGAGTTGGCATGTAATTTTCATTCCAAATCCGAACAACACTATAATGAAGTGCTGTGAAAATTAGAGATAACACGACAATAATGAGTGGCAAAAATGCCGCTGTATAACAGCCTGTCATGTCCTCATTACCCCAGTGAATGTGGAAACCAGGTGGTACTCTTACAAAGAGTGGACACACCTGTCTCTGATGATGCCATCTAGTAGACATAATACCAAGTACCACCACAGTACCCAATGCCAAAGCTGCTGTACATCCATGGATACATAACATTGTCATCTCCAAACACATTCCATTATCTCCTCTAACAACCCTTGTTTGTTGTTTCTGTCTTCTATGGACTTTGGAGGGGAACGTTTCTTGACTCCAAGTGTTGCTACTGTTTTTCTTTTCATCGCGTTTCTTTGAGCCTTCTTCTTTGAACCTGTCTGATACATTGTTCCGTGATCTGTTCAGTGTTTCGTGTGATTTGGTCGGTGATCCTCCAATCTCTACCCTTGTATCTAATAACATATCCAGAGACTGGTTGCGAGTTACCCTTGGTGGTGGTTTGCTTTGTGCATTTTCTAAGAGAACATCGAGAGATCTGTTGAGTTCTGCTCTCCTGTATTGTCGAGGTGATGTATAAGGAGACCCATTACTTGATGAATCATATACATCTCCTGATTTGTTCACATCTGCAGACCACTTTATTTCCACTGATGATCTGCTATGAGAACGATCAAGAGAATGGTCTACTGACGTTCCTAAATAACCTTCTTTTGACTTACATTGTTTGGTGCTCAAACTGCCTTTCATAGGTGAGCAAGTTGATGGTTTAAAATTATTCTTTCTAGGTGTTCTTTGTGACCTGTCCAACACCTGATGCTCTGAATTATCCATTGACCCTTGAGACCCATCTAATCTCACCATCACCGACATATTATTTTCTCGTAACCCGTATAATCTTTCCATTGACATCGATCTGTCCAATTTCTCGACTGACCATCCACTCTGTGATGATTTGTTAATGTGATCTCTTCTGTACTGCCTTGGAGAACCGTCTGGTGTCCTTTTTTGGGGTTCATCTACTTCCCATTCCATTTTTATAGTTAACCAACCAAGCAGCTTACCGCAAGGACCTGCAAAATCAAATAATGTCATTAATGTACAGCCACAATCAAATATCCACCGACACCACTTTCCTTCCATTGTAGTAAATATCTTGGTAATAAAGAACAACACTTGTATGATTTTGCAGCACCTAATAATAATAATAATAATAATAATAATAATAATAATAATAATAATAATAATAATAATAATAATAATAATAATAATAATAATAATGATAACCACAGACAATTTCCTTCCATCGTAGTAATATCTTAAAAAATGATCATCCACATATAGATAGATATCTCAAAAAATGTTCTGACTAATATTTTCACGTTCTCATATGATGCTGTTGTTTTGATTAATGACTGAGTAACTGATTGAAGTATATTAGAAGATACTGCTCAGCCTACTTATTGTAAAGTTTCTCAGCCAACGAACAGAGTGAAACTATATATTTTTTACAGAAGTCACTCCAATGTGGATGAATATTATTGACCACGACTGTACAGCCACAATCATATAACCACTGACACTTTCTTTTTATCGTACAAATAAATCAGTATCATATCAAAATATAATCATACAACACCTTACGTCAACTCAACCCCCTCAACTATTATTATGAGGTGCTGCAAAATCATACACGTGTTGTTCTTTATTACCAAGATATTTACTAAGATAGAAGGAAAGTGTCGGTGGTTATTTGATTGTGGCTGTACCGAATAGGGTTTAGACATGATTTGTATTTTTCTAGTTTATTTAATTCATTTTAAGAAAAACAAATTTAAGGGGTTGCATGTGGGAGTAGGGGATAGGCTTGGGGGGGGGGACTGGGGGGGTGCGGGAATAGGGAGACAGACTTGGGGTGGGTAGAAAGCCTGTCCCCCCTAACCCCTCCAAGCCTAGACCCCTAATCCTACACCCCCCAAAACTCCCCCCAAGCCTGTCCCCCTATTCCCACACACCCATAAACAATATTCTTACCTTTACACGTTCAGTCAGAATAGACGAGGGAAATCTCTCAGTGGTTTCTCCAGTAAGTATTAAGTATCAAGATTACCATGTGTCCTTCCTTGTTTCCTGAATAAAGGAGAAGAAAATGAGTTCAGGAAGTAATACACTTTGCATGGTTCAAACACAGTCAAATATCCACCGACACTTTCCTTTCCTCGTAGTAAAATAAATATCTTGGTATTAAAGAACAACACGTGTGTAGTTTTGCAGCACCTCCTCACAATAATAATAATAATAATAATAATAATAATAATAATAATAATAATAATAATAATAATAATAATAATAATATCCACCGACACTTTTCTTTCCTCGTAGTAAAATAAATATCTTGGTATTAAAGAACAACACGTGTGTAGTTTTGCAGCACCTCCTCATAATAATAATAATAATTGAGGGGGTTGAGTTGAGGTAAGATGTTGCATGATAATATTTAGATATGATATTGATTTATTTGCACGATGGATGGAAGGAAGGTGTCGGTGGTTGAGTGTGGCTGTACAGTTGCCAAAAAAAGTATTGCGATATATCTTGATAGAACTTTAACCATAGTAATATCTACAACTATTTGTAGGGACTATAAGCATGTACAGTATAACAGAAGGAAATATACAATCATATCCTTCTGTAATACATACTTATAAAATCCTACAAATAACTATGGACATTAATATATTATTTAATGTTGTGTCAATAGAAAACAGGACCATATAATATACAAAAATAATGATCACTTGTTGCCTCAGAGAGTTTGGAAGAATCAGTTGCTCCAAATTTACCATAACGTTAACTGTAATAATCAATTGACGTCATATTTTTTTTATGAACAATTTAAAAATGTTATTGAAACCGCAGAAATGTTGTACGATATGATCACTTCAGTTTTATTTAAGGAGGTACAAATTTGGTGGTGTGTGGCAATATCTGGCAGCTGCTCCAAAGTAAACACTCTTATTATATCAATGGATTACTCAGAACCTATAGTTGAAATTAGCTGAAGCCAATAACATTCATCCTTACAAAAGTTGTAGGTACTGAGTGATCCATTGATATAATACGAGTGTTTACTTTGGAGTAGCTGCCAGATATTGCCACACACCACCAATTTGTTTTGTCTATACCTCAGTTTTGCAGTCTTTCCTTGGGCAACTGTACAGGAAGGTTACACTAGTGATGTTACAATCTCGACCAACTAATTTCTCCACATGTGGGAATAGGGGGACAGGCTTGGGGGGGTTTAGGGGGGTTTAGGGGATGCAGGAATAGGGGACAGGCTTTCTACCCACTCCTAAGCCAGTCTCCCTATCCCCGCACCCCACAAACTAAATATACCATACCCTTAATAATTAACTAAATATACCATACCCTTAATAGTTAATTAAATATACCCTACCCTTAATAATTAGTTTAAATGGTACGAGCACCAACCAACCAATGTCCATCCATGGGAACCGAACCAGAACAACTGTTGTTAGTAAACCTTATCACTGATATCCTTATCTTCCTTATCTTAAACCTTATCATCCACATCCGCATCAGGTAATTCAGTGTTGCCAACTGTCACTGAGGCATTTCAGCTTTCTTTTTTGTTTTGTTTTAATGTTCCGACATTAGACATAGGCTTCATCAAGCCCGTTACCGTGGCCCAGGTCAACTGCTGCTCACACACACACACACACACACATCACACTTCCGAACTGGTACCCAGCCACAGAGAGAGGGAAGTGAGGGTAATTCCCAAATACTGCAGCTGTTATGGTACCAGTGAGTGTGTTTTACGATGTTCGGTGGCCTTATAGTTAGTGCCTCAAACTCAAAGCGGAAGTGTAAATATTATCAGGCCTTCACCTGAGAGGAACCTGTAAGGGAGTATTGCCTGTATTAGTGATGTGGGTAATACTTTAAGGGTTTTGGCGCCCCTTCGGCCCCAGCCACTAGCTTTTAGTTCTTCAACTGTCCCTCTTTTCTTTCTATTTCCTTCCTACTTGCTGTCACACCTCTCTATCACCGTTTTCTGGTGCTATATGACTTCGCTGTTGCGGCGCCTAATATCAATCAATAAAAAAAAAATAACCTCAGAGGAATCGATCTCCCGACCAACCGATAGAGAGAGGAATAGTGAGGAAGAGAGAGAGAGAGAGAAACATAGACAGCGTTACAGCACTATGGAGAGAGAGATCATTATACAGAACATTATACTGTAACTATACAATCAAGACATGGAAGGCGTCTCACTTGACTCAATTCGTCCTTCTCTTTACGTGTTGCATTGACGTCATAGGAGGGTTGATGTGCTGACTGGCCTAGGGGGGTAGAGGGGGGTGTAGGGGGGGGGGGGGGAGGGGGTTTAATTAAGGGGGGGATAGAGGGTGGGTGGTGGTGGTGGTGGTGGTGGTTTTGGGGTGGGGGGTGGGGGGTGAATTTAAAAGGGCTATATTTTATTCTTATTTTTTCTTTTCATGGTGAACTTAAAAAGATTGCTGAGGGTTTGAGCTTGGGGTGGGGTGGAGGGGTGATGGGGGGACTTGATGGGGGAGGAAGGTTTAAGGGGGTATCATTCATTCTTTTTTATTTGGTGAACTTAATTAATTAAAGATTTCTGAGGGGGGCGGGGGAAGGAGTGTGTGTTTAAGTGGGTAAGATTATTTTGTTGGTGAATTAGGATGTTTAATTCTGTCAAATTTTGTCCTGGCCTGAGTGGGGAGGGGAGGGGGATGTGGAGGGTTCAGGGGTTTGTATTCCCTCGCTGGTGAATTAGAAGGTTTCCGATTCCTCCACACTATGCCTAAAAAACAGACAGATCCCCTAATAGTACCCTTGTTGGTAAATCTGGAGCAAGCGATTCCTCCAAACTATTCCAAGCAACAGAACACCATTATTTTTGTTTATTTGGTTCTGTTTCCTGGCATACTTTGGAGGAATCAAGGCACTCCAATGTAACAAAAGTGAATTACCCCCATTAAAGGCTGATGAGGTCTGGTGCCATCCAGAAATGAGGAATCTGGCATCTTCTACCACACACTGGTCTGTTCTGTCTGTCTCTCTTACTATTTCTCATTCCTTCTGGGTAGCTGATGAGATCTCCTGATTGGTTGGCACAACAAGGAACACAACAAGGCTTGTTGGCCTGGGGATAAATGTCCATGAACCAGCAGTCCCCTCATCCATCACCCTGACTCCCACTTGGGGGTCCGAGCATCTGCGCGGCTTCGGTCAACCAGACTATAGGGACTGCTCGGCCAGACAGTCTGGGGAACAACAACAACAACAACAACCCCCTTTAAGGTGGATTGATAGTATACCTTTTGGCGTGCTGGAGCAACTTAATTCCTCCAAAGTATACCAGGAAACAATGCCAGACCAACAAATATAATGGTGACCTGTTTCCTGGAAGATTTTAGAGGAATCAATTGATCCAGATCTACCACCAACAGTGTAGTATGTTAGGGATTAGTGTTAGTTGTATTAAGTACAGCCACAATCAAATGACCAACTACACTGACCTTCCATCGTAGTAAATATCTTGGCAATAAAGAACAACACCTGTATGATATTGCAGCACCTCATAATAATACTGTAATTGAATAGGTTGAGTTGATGCAAGGTACAGCCATGGCTGATAGTGTTTAACCAGGGTCCAAGGAGTGTTGGTGAGCAACTGAACAGAGTTCGAATAAGTGAATTTTCCAAACCATTCTCAACGTTGAGAGAGGTTTAGAAGACTCACTTTTTCGAACTCTGTTCAGTTACTCTCCAACACTCCTTGGACCTTGGTCAAGCACTATCACCCACGGCTGTACATGATATTGGACACTGGTTACTCAAATGGGACAAGTATGTTTCATCTGGACTGTACCACCCATCCATGTGTCCAACTGTACATACACTGACGCTGTCACTCTCTCCCTTCAATATAGGTAGTGTTTCTTAGCAATATTTGATGGATCCACTAACCTCCAATTATCTGACTACACATTATTGGGTCCTTTAAGGTGGTAATTATTTTTTGTCACGTTGGAGTGCCTTGATTCCTCCTCCAAAGTATGCCAGGAAACAGGACCAGAAGAGAAACAAATAATGGTGTAATGTTTGGAGGATTCAGTTGCTCTAAAATTACAAAATCACAAAACTTCCCGGCCCTTTTAACCCACCCTTATTTTTTTTTCCACACTCACCTTGGAGTTACATTAATGACCTTGATTCGTTCGTTTGTTTGTTCGTTCATTCTTGTGTCTGTCTGCCTGCCTGACTGACTGACCATACTCAACATCCTATCTACATTTCCCTGTATGTATGTACAGTTGTCAAAAAAGATATTGCGACAAATCTTGATAGAACTTTAACCCTAGTAATATCCACAACTATTTGTATATGGACTATAAGCATGTATAACAGAAGGAAATTTACATATCCTTCTGTAATACATATTTATAATCCCTACAAATAACTATGGACATTAATATATTTAATGTTGTATCAATAGTTGTTGCAATACCTTATTTTGGCAACTGTAGAGTCACGAGCGATAATGATTATATATGCAGGTCTGCTTGGAATAGCCGGATAATGATGATGATGTATGTACAGCCACAATCAAATATCCACCGATTCTTTCCTTCCATCATGCAAGGAAATCCGTATCATATCCAAATATAACCATACAACACTTTATATTAACTCGACCCCCTCAATTATTATTATGAGGTGCTGCAAAATCATACACGTGTTGTTCTTTATTACCAAGATATTTACTACGATGGAAAGAAAGTGTAGGTGGATATTTGATTGTGGCTGTACCTAATTAGGGAGCCTGTGATGTAGTCAGAAAATGGAAGGTAAATGAGTCCTTCTAATATTGCCATGAAACACCACCTATAGGAAAGAAGCAGTGAGATTATTAGCATTGTCAGGAGGAATAAAAAACCTTCAGGTCCATAATTAAAGAGCTCCAGCAAGTATGAAACAAAAGTGTGGTATAGTTTGTAGTAAAGGATGACAAGTTTATGGGGTCGCCCTTACAGACAATATTGGGTCGATTCCACAGTGGTATTGGTTTGTTAGCTTCCCAACCAACCACACCTGTAAGGCTTCATTATTTTCCAAAAGCTGAGTATCCACATTAAACAAATCTATCAAACAGTTAGATAATGATGATCACTGCATAATTTACTCGCCAAATTCATTAAATAATTCAGCCATAAGTCATTTAAACAGCAAACACTCTTTCGTTTGCAAGCTAACAAACCACAATGAAATCGACCCAATGTGTGTCCCAGTTGGTCATTTGTGTGTGTGTGTGTGTGTGTGTGTGTGTTCTGGATCCCGTCTATCTTTCTTTCATAGTTTGTTGCCTATATATTATCTGAGACTGTGACGCAATAAATATACAAATGAATAATACACGCTAACCATAATTTCCATCCCTCACTGAAGCCCACAAAGTGAAGTACTGTATATACTGGACTATATGAGCTTTTTTTTTTTTTTTTTTTTGTGGTACTGTACAGCCACAATCAAATATCCACCCAACACTTTCCTTCCATTGTAGTAAATATCTTGGTAATAAAGAACAAAACGTGTATGATTTTGCAGCACCTCATAATAATAATTGAGGGGGTTGAGTTGACGTAGGGAGTTGTGTGATAAGATGTTTATATGATACTGATTTATTTTCACGATGGAAGGAAAGTGTTAGTGGGTATTTGATTGTGGCTGTATACTCGGTTCCCATATAGTCTGTAGCCCAGATGAGTAATAGCCTGACACCCGTAGTTTTAAAACATTTGAGGGCCCTTACTGGAGCTCTATGAACCCTCCAAACTACTCCAGGCAACATATTCCCTATTCGAAACACTGAAGCGTTTTGTGGCCTGGATTATTTGGAGGGTTCATAGAGCTCCAGTAAGGGCCCTCAAATATTTTAAAACTACGGGCCTAAACACTAGTGAAGGCGGTTTCTGGACGACAGCCCACCCAAAGCCTCTATTGGTTCGAAATGTATGTGGTCTCATGATGGTTTTGGTGGAATGTCGTCCAGAAACAGCCTGCTTCTGATTTGGGGCTTCGACGCATACTTTGGAGGAATCGAGGCAGGGTAATGTACAGTTGCCAGCACTCATAACTAGTACAGTCAGCCTTGTCACTCCTTTAGTCCTGTACCAGTTATAAGTGCAGGCAATTGTACAGACACAATCAAATAACCTGAGACACTTTCCTTCCATCTTTCAAATAAATCAGTATCATATCAAAATATAATCATACAACAACACCTTACGTCAACTCAACCCCCTCAATTATTATTATGAGGTGCTGCAAAATCATACACGTGTTGTTCTTGATTACCAAGATATTTACTACGATGGAAGGAAAGTGTTGGTGGATATTTGATTGTGTTTGTACAGTTGCGGACACACGAAACACACAGATTTCAAATGGGCCACATATCAGAAATAGAATAGGATGCACCTACACCCATTCTACACACATACAATCTCTCATATATACACACGCATACAACCCCCCCCCCCTCTCTCTCGCTCACTACCTAGCTGCCTTTTCTCTCTCTCTCCCCCCTACCCCACCCCACCCTCCCTACACACACACACACACACATACAGACAGACATACATCCGGTTTTAGTTGGGCCAGCAATGGTTAGCGTAGCACAACGTGACGTCACAAAGATAGTTGTCCATTTAATTCACCCGGTGTTTTCCCGTGCTAACGTCAGTGTATCTTAGATATGTGTGTGTGTGTGTGTGTGTGTGTGCAAGGGGAACGACGTGGAGGGGAGCCATTATACACACTCACACACACGCACGCACGCACTAGTCTAGCTCGGATGTGTGTGACGCACGGAACTCGAGGGGACGCACATACACACACACACACACACACATGTTATAGTCTAGCTAGGATGTGTGTGTGTATGTGTGTGTGTGCATGAGGGCGTTGGGGATGTGACGCACGGGGAGGGGACACACACACACACACACACACACACACACACACACATAATCCGTTCTGTATACGTGTGTGTCTCAGTTTGGGCCAATGGCAAAAATTTAAGCAATATAAATATTTTTTGATAAATGACACTTGAGTTTTAAGGAGGTGCGGGAGTAGGGGACAGGCTTGGGGGGGGGGGGGGGGGCTTGGGGGTGCGGGAGTAGGGGACAGGCTGACCCCGTGATATTTATTAATGAAACTTATTATCACTATCTTAACCAAACCTAACCTAACTTCACCTAACCTATCCTACCCAAACCTAACCTAACCTAACCTAACCAAACTTACCTAACCTAACCTAACCTAACCAAACTTACCTAACCTAACCTAACCTAACCAAACTTACCTAACCTAACCTATCCTACCCAAACCTAACCTAACCTAACCTAACCAAACTTACCTTACCTTAACCTTATATAGGATATTCTTTGATCAAAAATGGTCTTATTATTTTGCTCCTCAACTCATTTTACAGATAACAGCGATTTGAATAAACCTTAGTTATAGTTTTAAAAGATAGTCCATTTCTCCTTTCCAGTTTCCAGGGGATTTTACAGATAACAGCGATTTGTAGGAACCCTAACCTAGCCTAACTGAACAGAGAGGAAGACTAGCAGTGCATGGTGTCAAGACGAGAGAGTGAGTATATACAGTCGTGGTCAATAATAATCATCCACATATGGGTACCTCAAACAATTTGCTGTCTTAATGTTTTCACGTTCATATTATGATGTTATTGTTTTAAGTAGTGTGTAACTGCTTGTATTAAATTAAAAGGTGGCAGTTAACCTGTGTGTGTGTGTGTTATTGTTTTAAGTAGTGTGTAGCTGCTTGTATTAAATTAAAAGATGGTATTTAACCTATTTATTGAAAAGTTTATCATTTAAGGAACAGAGGGAAGCTGTCAAACTCTTACGTGAGTTACCCCTATATGGATGATTATTTTTGACCACGACTGTACAACGGAAATATGGGATGGGTGGTGGGGGGTGATTTCCGGAACACACACACACACACACACACACGGACAGACATCAGATAGCATGTATATTGTAATAGCTGAACCGTGAGTACACACACAGACAAACAGACAGACAGACAGAGCAGGGAACGTGTGCAGTCGGGGAAAATAGTTTCTTTACCTCCGCCCCACCTTCAGCTAAATACTCTATTAGTTGGACCGTGAACACACACACACACACACACACACATACACATACACACACACACACACACATACACACACACACAACAGGGAATGTATTGAGGATGTATTGAGGATGGCGTGTGTGTGTGTGTGTTCCTTAGTGCCAAATAGGAGACATCAGAGGCAGAAGTCAGTATTGAGGATGGTGTGTAATAATAATAATAATAATAAATAATAATAATAATATACGGTTTATTTGTAAATGGCAGCTGATAGGCTGAAAATATACATAATACATTTAAAAATAAAAATAAAATGAGGATGAATGAATGAATACATGAATAAATATTAGGGATGAATAATAAATTGAACATAGAAAAAAACACAATATACAATAGGACTGTACATGTGTACATGTCCTGGGAGGGTAGTAGTGTCAGGTCAGGATTAGGATTAATGGGGGGGGATTAATATTGAGGTGCTGTGTAGGCCTGTGTGTGTGTGTGTGTGTGTGTGTGTGTGTGTGTGTGTGTTATTCTTAGGAGTTATTTATTGTGTTGACTATGTGTGTGTGTGTGTGTGTGTTTGATATAGTTTTAACTAGAGAATTAACTATTAAGGTGTTTGACGATAGTGGGGATTGCGCTGTTCTTGTAGCGATCAGTACGGCATCTGATGGGTTTAATTTTGTTGTGGTGACGTGAAGCTCGGCGTGGTGGAGGCAGGGATGGTGGAAGAAGGGATCTGTGCCGCGGATGTTTGATGAGATTATCACCAAATTTGTGTAGGTCTTGGAGGTGACGTTGAGAAACTGAGGCGAGGTTGAGGGTAGTAAGGGCATGAACATATGAGATGTAGTTGTCTCCCATAATAACTCTACATGCTCGTTTCTGGACTTTTGTGTGTGTGTGTTCCTTAGTTCCAAATAGGAGACATCAGAGGCAGAAGTCAGTATTGAGGATGGTGTGTGTGTGTGTGTGTTCCTTAGTAACAAATAGGAGACATCAGAGGCAGAAGTCAGTATTGAGGATGGTGTGTGTGTGTGTGTGTGTGTGTGTTCCTTAGTGCCAAATAGGAGACATCAGAGGCAGAAGTCAGTATTGAGGATGTTGTGTGTGTGTGTGTGTGTGTTCCTTAGTGCCAAATAGGAGACATCAGAGGCAGAAGTCAGTATTGAGGATGTTGTGTGTGTGTGTGTGTGTGTGTGTTCCTTAGTGCCAAATAGGAGACATCAGAGGCAGAAGTCAGTATTGAGGATGGTGTGTGTGTGTGTGTGTGTGTGTGTTCCTTAGTTCCAAAAAAGAGACATCAGGGGCAATAAAAACTGAGGGGGTTGAATTGACGTAAGGTGTTGTGGTATGATTATATTTTTGATATGATACTGATTTATTTGTACGACGGAAGGAAATTGTTGGTGGATATTTGATTGTGGCTGTATAGGAGGAGGGGGATTAACTTAAAGGACCCTGTGATCGTGTATGGAAATTTGGAGGCTTCTGATTCAACCTAACCATGCCACGAAACAAGTTCCTTCCTTATAGGAGGTGTTTCGTGACAATATTTTGAAGGATTCATTTGCCTTCAATTTTCCGACTACAACACAGCGTCCCTTAATAACTGATAGAAAGGGAGGATGGACAGAGACGGGAAAAATGAGCAAGAGTTAAATGTCAAATTGGTGAGATATGAAAAAATAAATAGATCTCTCTCTCTCTCTCTCTCAGAATTATTCATCTACCGGAAGAAGAAGATTTAGAACTCCTGATGGTGGTCATTAAGGCAGTCAGTCTTGTTACATCAACATATTTTCCTCCAGCCTATGAGGTTGGTATCCTTGTCTTTACAGCCGGGTACCTACTTACTGCTAGCCTAGTGAACAGGGACATAGGAGGCTGGGAAAATTGTCCAACAATTCCACTGACCTGGGAATCGAACCCGGGACCTCTCGTGTGCTAGGCGAGTGTGACATCATCTACCTTAATAATCCTCTCTATATATATGTGTTGGTGTGTTCAGCTATGCACCACGGCCAAACATTTGAACCAAAGGGGCACCAACAATCAATACGCACCGTGACATTACAAGAGAAAGATCAGAGGATAAATTTAAAGAAAGATTGATGTTCTTGTTAATGGGTGAATTGGAAGGTCTCTGGTGAGTCCTTCAAACTACTATAAGCCATCACAAACACATCCTGTATTATAACTTGAGGCTTACAGTACATACTCACTCACCAGTTCCTGTTGTTGTTTTCCTTCATCCAGTGTTTGACAGCTTAATTAAGTTCAAAGGCAGCTTGATTCATAGTGCGTAAACTGAAACAGAAAACGGAAAGATATATGGAGTTTAAAGGTCCTGCATAATAGTAGTAGTATTATAGTAGTAAATAGTAATGAAAACAACCCACAAATAGGCCCAGTCCAGCTGTGTGTCTCCACCCACTTACCACCACGAATTCCCGGTTGGTTGTGCCCTGCTGCTCCTCGCTGACCCTGTTCACAATGACTCTTAATGATAGACCGAAGCTTTGAACAACATTCCTTGAATCTCGACTACAGCGACCGCGGTTCTTCATTGTATTCACATCAGTAAATTGATTGATTTTTTTATTCAACTAGGCATCTGGCGGCGCAACATCTAGGGTCATATACCTACTACGAGTAAATAAATACAGTGGTGCTATATTTACTATTACTACGAGTAAATAAACACAGTGGTGCCACATTTCGCCCAGGTCATTGGACGCAGTGCTCGTTACTAGTGGAGGCAACCAAATAATCTCATATGTAAGGGGGAAGTAGAATAACCCAATGGAGAGCTTTGGAAATGTGAATAGGAGGCTTCTGATTCCTCCTGACTATGCCACGAAACACGCTCATTCCATATAGATGGTGTTTCGTAGCAATATTTGAAGGACTCATTTACCTCCAATTGTTCTGACTACATCACAGGGTCTCTTAATTAAGAATTTGTGGTGGAGACCTGCATTTCACCAAAATTAAATATATTAATGTCCACATTTGTTTGTAGGGATATATATAAGTATGTATTACAGAAGGATATGTATATTTCCTTCTGTTATACATGCTTATAGTCCATATACAAATAGTTGTGGATAATATTAGGGTTAAAGTTCTATCAAAATAATGGATCTATTTCGTGGCACAGTTTTGGAAAAATCTCTAGACACCATCAAAATCAACAACAACAAAAGAATATCTGCTTGAATGAATGATGAGTGTATGAGTGGAGAACAGAGGAATATTTTTTAATGGGACATGGAAGGAGGGACTATATAACATTTGCTACCTATCTATTGGGCAGAACGACAGGAAACTTCCCTCTTCTCCTTCACATACACACACACACGCCCTTCCCCTACACACACACACACACACACACAGACACACACACGCCCTTCCCCTACACACACACACACACACAGACACACATACACTCTTCCCCTACACACACACACACACACAGACACACACTCTTCCCCTTTTTAAAACTGAGAGTCATGGTGACCAAAAAATGAGCGTTTTTTTCCTCTAGTAATTTTCCCTGAAAGAGAGAGAGAGAGAGAGAGAGAGAGAGAGAGAGAGAGAGAGAGAGAGAGAGAGAGAGAGAGAGAGAGAGAGAGAGAATATATACATAAGGAAATCTGAGGTGGTCATGTTAGTTGAGAGAGAGAGCAGGCGAGAGAAGCAAGAAGCAGTAGAACAGAATTTACGTTGACATTCTTTACATCTCGTGACTTTTTGAGACTTCGTTGCTTTTTCTTGAGTCTAAACCAGAGAGGGAGAGAAGGAATGGACTTCCAATGTACAGTACATACGTCTCTTATATTTTGCTAAGGGAAGAGTGAGCAGCTAACATTAAGTAAGTTTGTCTTCTCAGATAATTATATAGAACTTGTCATCCATCGTTTGTAAAGATCGAAAGCAGAGAAACCAAGAACAAAATAGTATTAAGGGATTAATCATCTCTCGTTATGTAAGAGTCGAAGCCAAGAACAATATTATTGGGAATTTATCCTTCCTCGTTTGTATGGGACGCAACACCGAATCACACATCAATCAGAGTAGCCCAAAACAATATTATTTAGGCTTCCAAAATACTGGCTCCTTACTTCCTCAATAATTGAATAGGGTAAAAAAAAAAAAAATCTTATTTATAGAATCTCTCTCGCCTTGACAAATTTAATATTTTTTGTTTTGTTATATATGTTCCGACATTGGACATAGGCTTCATTAAGCCTGTTACCGTGGCGCAGGTCAACTGCTGATCACACACACACACACGTCACGACTTCCGAACTGGTATCCAGCCACAGAGGGAGGGAAGTGAGGGTAATTCCCAAATACTGCAGCTGTTATGGTACCAGTGAGGGTGTTTTTATGACATTCGGTGGCCTTATAGTTAGTGCCTCAAACTCAAATCAGAAGAGCAAATATTCTCAGGCCCTCATCTGAGAGGATCGATCTCCCGACCTCTTGGTTATGAGTCCAGAACACTAACCACTCGGCCACCTCCACTACAACAACACATGTACGGGAAGAGGGAGAGTGCACATATGGAAAGAGTCTAAGAAACACATCGCCACTGGAAGGTCAGAGAAAAATAATTATAGACAGACAACCAAATTACGCATCATGACAAGTTGATATATAGAAGTTTGGAAAGCAATGATAGTTCTATATACGTTTCACCCCATAAATATAATTATATAATCGAAAGAATAACTGAAAGAAAGGCAAGCGGGAATAATTAAACAATATAATAATATTATATATATATATATATACTGAAGCACACGCATCTTGACAAAATAATAATAATAATAAAAATAATAATAATAATAATAATAGTCCTAGATTTTAAATACCCAAACTTCATGTAGGCTACTTACTCTTCGAAAGTTTCCAACAGCTTTGTATAGATAAATATTTGTTTCTAGTTTTTTTGTGTGTGTGGTTTTGTTGCTGTTCTGTAAGATGGTTGGTAATAATGGGAGACTTTTACGTCAATAGTCCCCTTCCCCTAAGCAAGCTGCATGTACTCATTGGAAGGCTTTAACATCTTTATATACATATATGCATCTGGTTGTCTTTTTGTTTTGTTTTGCTGCTGTATATAATATTGTAAGATGGATCGTGATTATAGAAGCCTTGTACCATCAGTTAGTGGGATGGACTTTCAAGGTCAGGATATCCGGGATCTTTACAACACATATTTAGGTGATGAGGACAAGAGTCGAGATGAGCCATTAGTCAGAGACGGTGAACTCTTCTTCTTTGACCAATATGACGAATATCGAACGTCTCATGGCGGCGACGACCATGGCAGACGAGACATTAAACACGTTGGCCTAAAACAAATTCCCAGTCAGTCACATTCAGGGCCAGTATACCAAGACTATCAACAACAACAACAACATCAACAAGGGAAGGTCCATCATAGCAACTTTGATACCAAGAGGGATTCATACGGGTTTCCCATGTCCAATGTTGTGAATTTTGGTCAGACACAATATACCTCACAGTATGATAACACTCGGGTGGACTCCTACTGTCCTTCCTACCAAGAGCACCAACAGCAGCAGCAACCATCATCACCTCACTATGTCCATGGAAAGATCCCTGGCATTCAGCAGCCCAGACAAGGTTAGTTTTCTTGAGCAGAACAACGCCATCTGGTGGGTTTGGCGAAATGTGGCACTACTGTGTATGTTTACTTGTCATGAACAAAATATAATGTGGCACTGATGTGTTCGTAGAATATTAAATGTGGCACCACTGTGTATGTTTACTGGTCATGAACAAAATATAATGTGGCACTGATGTGTTTGTATACTCGTAGTAATATTAAATGTGGCACCACTGTGTATGTTTACTTGTCATGAACAAAATATAATGTGGCACCACTGTGTATGTTTACTCGTATTAATATTGAATGTGGCATCACTGTGTATGTTTACTCTGAATGGCTAGAAGTCACTCCTTCTATTGTATGTAAGCGAACACAGTGGTGCCACGTTTCGTCAAACCCACCGGACGCTCTGTTCGTTATTTGTGGAGGCAACTGTACTGTACATTCCTCAGAGAGAGTGTTCATATTCACCCACGAAGAATTAGTGTACAGGTCCTTATTGTATATGTTGATAAAATAGTAGCAATAGATAATTTTGACTATTTATTTATTTGACTCTTTCCAAGCCAATGTTTTCGATTTCGTGTCCAAAATAATAATGATTTATGTAGTTTAAATCTTTATGAATATGTTGTATATTGTGTACTTATTTCTTTTTAAATTAATAACTTGCCATAAATCTCATGTGTTAAACCTTTTCATGCATTTTGCACCTCAGTTTTAAAAGCGAGTGTAGTAGGTTCAGCATTTAAAATCCATGTTCAGTTACGAACACTAATAAGTAATACACCTTGAGTTGATGCTTTGAACAGTCCAACTTACCAACTAAAATAATTCCAATGGAGATCTTATTGTGTATATATTCATTTACTGTCTCTACGAATTAGTGCTCGTGACTGTACATAAGAGAGATTTCTATGTTTTTTTTTTTAATGTTATTTCTGTATTCGTTCCCTGTATGCTCTCTAATAAATGGGCACCAGAAGTGTAGCTGAACCAATGCTTGATACAGTTGCGGACACATAAAACAGATACATTACAAACGAGACCCTTATTAAGTATAGAATAGGACTCCCCTCTTTACATAATGCCACATTACCCCTGCCACCTCACTACAGGGTAAATTACTCCCCCTCCCACTGGTCCAAGGGCCACACTTTATGCAGGCCCCTCCCCCAAGGACCATGAAGCCTTGTCACGCGTCATTCTTCAAGCATTCACCACCCTCCTTCACTCGTATCTGTCACACGCCATCAGTCTACCTTGATCTAAAGATATACCTCTTCCACTCAGTGCTCCTTTCAGTGTTCATTAATCTCCTCTGTGGACTTCCTCTCCTCCTTACACCTCCCACTTCTGAGCCCCTTAAGGATCCTCTTTAACATTATATTTTCCTCCATTTTCTCCACATGTCCAAATCATCTTAAGGACCCTGTGATCGTGTATGAAAATGGGAGACTTCTGATTCCTCCTGATTATGCCACGAAACAAGCTCCTTCCCTACAGGTGGTGTTTGGTGGCAATATTTGAAGGACTCGTTTATCTCCAAATTTCTGACTACATCACAGGGTCCCTTAACACACTCTGTTCTGCATGGCCTGCTAACTTTGTGTGTGGATGGTATGACGCTGTTTGATAATATGTCTGGAGCTGTACATGATATTTCTGGCTTAGCACATTCTTCTTTCTTCCTCTATAAAATGTAATATGTTTAACAAGACTATAAATATTTCACAATCCGTATTCATGTACTGTATATCCCACAGAAAGTGATGGAAAAAGTGAGATGGTGCTGTCATCTCGTGGGCCAACCTCTGTCACATATGATCCACACTCTTATCAGCAAGAAACTTTGGGCTGTCGTTGGCATCCATTTGCTCAAGGACCATCAAGTGAAACAGGTCAATGTACGTGTGGAGCCAATACTAATCAAGCTGAATATTTTTCTTCTGGTCCAGAACAAAGAGGAGCACACTGGGAACATGAACCTTACATGCAATCATATAGTTGTTCACATGATTATAAACGAGGGCCATCAGCTGGCATCGAAGGGCAGGGCGGAGGTATTGGTACAAACACTCAAGCAGATTGGATAACACAGAAATTCCACGAATCAACAAACCTTCTACCCGATGACACTTTTCCACTCCAGACAAGTATTGAATCATCAGGTTTGCTGGTATTACCTACACCAGTTAGAGCAGGAGATTCTTTACGATACACAAGTCCCTCCAGATCACCTTACGCCCTGAGGAGAGTAAAGAGAAGAGGCGCTGCTGGATCGGATGCTGACCAACACACACCCAAGGCAACACGGAAACAAGTGACTATCGAGGCGTGTGATCTCCAACAGGCGGGTAACAGGGAACATCAAAGGCAGTATAAAAAAATCAGTGGTGAGTCTTTTAATTATGATGCATTGTGTCGGATTCATCTGGTAATACAGATCGAGATCCGTATATTCAAACGTTCAAAACGTACTGAGGTACAGTTCCCTTCACTAGCAACGAGCACAAAATCTGGTATGTTAACAAAATGTGGCACAATAATGTTTGCTTACTTGAAATAATATTAGTTGAATGGACTGAACTCACTCTTACTATAGTATTCACAAAAATAATGTCATAATAAACACAGTGGTGTTATATATCGCCATACACACTGGACGTTGTGCTTGTTACTAGTGAAGCCAACTGTACTTACTTCATAGACAGATGCAGACGGGCTAGGTTTGTGACAGAAATCATATTTTCTGTATATGGCAAAGTCTTTTCAGTTACTCGCAGTTTTAGCTGGTAAAATCTGGAATAGTAGCAGGGTTATCTTACAGTGATTGTGATTGGTCCATCTAATATCTGCTGTAATATACCCCTGCTTTCTACTCCTGATTTTACCAGCTAAAGCTGCGAGTAACTGAACGAGAGTGGGGTACGTGCATCATTGACAGAGTGTACTTGTGAACACTAAATGGACATCTGTAGGATTGGTAGCCAATTCAGAATGACCATAACTCAGTATTCACTTTTAACTCTCCTGACAATTTTAAGTAAAGTTTCACTCTCTGATTTCATCATAATATGTGACAGAATCACATTTGTCAACACAACAATATGAAATATAACGTCACTGTTGTTTTTACGTACATGATATTATATGATAATTACAGTTAAAGCGGACTCCTGAAAATACATGCTCACATTCTCACTGCTCCTCTTCCCAAACTGGCTGCCAGTGGCTTTTGTGACTCAGGAAACCCTCCTAGGCTCATACTCCCTCTGTTGTGAGGCTAATCAAGAATATCAGGTGGTCATCCCCACTTGGTTGTGATGTCGACAATCGCCGATACCCGCGATTTTTTAATGGTTAATCATTGATAAAATTTCAAAGTCACTCTGAGATAGCCTACCACCACAATACCACAACATCTAGTCACAATTTCATTAAGGGGATAGTTAATTTTATTACATTAGAGAGACTTGATTCTTCCAAACTATGACAGGAAACAGGAACAGGTTAAAATTAAATATTGGTGGCTGTTGCCTGGAATTGTTTCGAGGAATGAGTTACTCTTAATATACTAACACTGTACTATACCTCATTACTGAGAAACCACCGACAGTATATGTCTCTTTTGTCTTCAGACGCTCGTGATGACAGTGAACTTAGTGAAGAGGACTATGAAGAAGAGGACAAGAAGGAAGACACCGATACCGAAATAAAGCTACAAGATTCCAATATACTGGAGAAAATTCCTTCTAAGAACAGGCGAAGAGGTAAGGGCGCCCACGTGCAACATCCAAAAAAAAAAAAAAAAAAAAAAGATTTAGGGCTTTATGCCTATGGACTAATGGTGTTGGTCGTTAAGGCAGTCGATAAGCATGAGTCAATAGGCATAAAGCCCTAAAAAGTTTTGTCGCCTCACTCAGCACTTCTTAAAGGATAATAATCTAAAAACACATTCACCTTACAGAATTACACTATCTAGAGGACTAATTAATTTCACTTATCTAGTTTTTTTTTTCAATTTTCGACTTGGCAGATGTGGTGACAGGACTTTTACTTCGAATACAGAGAGACATTAAATAAACGCATAATAAGATTGCAATTGGAATTATTTAGTTGGTGTATTGGATAGATTATTCAAAGCTTCAACCCAAACTGTAAACTTATTAGTGCTCGTGACTGTATATCTCCTGGCTGACTCTGTGCTCGTTACTAGTGGAGGCAACTAACTAACTGTACATGGAATCGTAATTGGTGTTTTGTTTGTTTTTCAGTGCGAGGTCCAAAGAGCTGGGAGTTTCTGGTACGTCTCCTGGCTGACCCACGAACGAATCCTTCTCTGGTGCGTTGGGAAGATGAGTCTGATTATACCTTCAAGTTGAGTAACCCGTCGATGGTGGCACAGCTCTGGTCATCACGCTCTGGTCTGGCTAACTCTATGACATACAATAACTTCGCCAGAGGACTCAGGTAGGTAGAGGGCAATGCTAATCCTAAACGTCTAAGTATGGGCTGTGTATGTATGTACAGTTGCGATCAATAATAATAATAATCCACATATGGGTATCAAACAATTTACTGTATTGTTTTCACGTTCACATATGATGTTATTGTTTTAAGTAGTGCATAGTTACTTGTATTAAATTAAAAAGACAATAATAATAATATCATTACAGGTACCACTACTCCACTGGTGCCTTGGAGCCGGTGTCGGAAAAGCAGTTGGTGTACCGATGTGGGACTCCAGCCATACAGTATCTAAAAGAACTCAAGGGAAAGAGTACAGTTGCGGACTTATGAAGCAATCACACCTGAAACGGGGACCCCTCATTGAGCATAGGGTTGGATACTTGAGATACACAGTACGTTCTTGTGTGTTTCGTGTGTCCGTAATTGTACAGCCACAATCAAATATCCACCTACACTTTCCTTCCATCGTAGTAAATATCTTGGTAATAAAGAACAACACGTGCATGATTTTGCAGAACCTCATAATAATAATAATAATTGAGGGGGTTGAGTTGACGTAAGGTGTTGTATGTATATATTCATAATTATGTGATACTGATTTACTTGCACGATGGAAAGAAAGTAGTGATGGTTATTTGATTGTGGCTGTACATTACCAAATCAACGTTTCATACGAAAGAGGAGAAACATTGAAGATATAATATAATTTTGGTAAATTGGAGCGCCTTGATTCCTCCAAAGGATGCCAAGAAATTGCATCAGATTAACAAGACCAACTTGTAGCTTGGAGAAATCAGTTGTTCCAGATTTTAACAACCCTGTTGGCTACGGTATCTTCCCTTTGAAGAGAGAGAGAGAGAGAGAGAGAGAGAGAGAGAGAGAGAGAGAGAGAGAGAGAGAGAGAGAGATGTCATTGATGTCCTGACGCTTTCAGGAGATATAGACAAACCAGGAGGTGATGGCAACCATCTTGACCTCAGCCAGCTCACTCCACAATTGGAAGGCCATGCCGTTCTGTTGATAGCAGACACCTACCACAGATTTATGTCTGTGGATGGGTTCCCAGTGAAGAAGTGCTTGATATACGTGTATCTAGAGGTAAAAGTAGGAAGGTCAGATAATGGCCGAGAGAAGGCAGGGCTTTAAACACCAGGGCGAGGCAGAGAAGGTATGTCGTCCACAGCTAAAACACACTTCGTAGTCTTGGCAGCTGGAGGCTAACAGTCCACATTATTAGAGGTTTCTGAGTCAGGACTCAGAAGAGTCATTTACAGGTCACTTTGTAGAAGTGGACAGCTGCATCCCAAGCTACGGAATGACCGAGGACAGGGGAAGAGGGTTGTGGGTAGGCAGCTCAAGTCAGTGGTCTTGTACAGAAGACTCGTCTTCCTCTGACATGGAAAAATTGTCCTCCAAACAGGAAGCGGCATGCTTCCCCGAGCTCTCTATCGGGCCAGGGAATGCCTGGATGGGAAACAGCAGTGACCACCTCAGGAACTGTCAGCCAAGGATACACACACACGGAAACACAACAGAACAAAACTCAAAGCGTACAAGAAAATGGAAAAAATAAAGTAACAACACACAAACAAGAATGTAGAGACAACAACACACAGACAATAACGAGCAGACAACAACGAAAAGCAGAAGGAAGAAAGTCTGCACACCACCAAGGCTGGGGCGAGACTGAATCTGCACACCACCAAGGCTGAGGCGAGACTGAATCTGCACACCACCAAGCCTGGGGCGAGACTGAATCTGCACACCACCAAGGCTGGGGAGAGACTGAATCTGCACACCACCAAGGCTGAGGAGAGACTGAATGACTTGTCTGACACCTTAATATCTGACTTGTGTTGGTTCCCATATTCTCCCTTCCAATTTATGGCTCTCCAGCAGTCCAAGTCTATGTCATTCTTCACTAACCTCTCCCACCTACCTTAAGGACCCTGTGATATAGTCCGAAATTTGGAGGTAAATGAGTCCTTCAAATATTGCCACGAAACACCACCTATATAGTAGGAGTTTGTTTCGTGGCATGGTCAGGAGGAATCAGAAACCTCCAATTTACAAACACGATCACAGGGCCCTTAACTGATTAATTGATTTATAAATGCCATAAGGCAGCGCAACGTTACAATTATTTTATTTAAATGATTTTTTTTTATTAAACATTTTCGATAAAATTTAAGCTTTAACTACCCCTATAATTTTAATTGTATTGTATATTTCAAAAGCTCATATTAAAGATGACTTCAATATCTATCAAACTGTATTCCAAAAAGTTGGACTGTTGATAATGTATGAAAAAAAAAAAAAAATCTGTAACTTTGAATTTAAATTCAGGAAAAACAAAACTATGCTTGAATATGACTAATTTTAAAGAAGAATATCTTCCGTATAATTATCATCCTCTACAAAGAAACCTAAGCAGATTCAAAATTGGTTAAAAATAAAATATGTAATGACCCATAGAAGCATAAATAAAGTAAAAAAGTAATTCCTAGAAAATGGCCCTCAATGTTTGGCTAAGATTTACTCCTATAGCAATCCATTTTGCAGACACATATACTGAACAAATTTAATAGATCTGATAATATAGTTCCTAAAAATGTAAACAGATAAAAAATAATT
The DNA here is from genome assembly GCA_034508575.1 of Petrolisthes manimaculis. Lineage (NCBI taxonomy): Eukaryota > Metazoa > Arthropoda > Malacostraca > Decapoda > Porcellanidae > Petrolisthes > Petrolisthes manimaculis. The sequence goes on along the minus strand of JAWZYT010001326.1, from coordinate 172,835 downwards.
TATAAAAAATACAGCATTTTAATATCGTGTATCCAGTACGTTTGGCGCCTCTTGATATGATGGGCAATGTTGCCGTATCATTATTATAGTAAGGAATATGCAAATTAAAATAGGACATGCAAACTCTTCCAACGACCCAAGAGGTGGATTGATAAATGCATTATTTTTTGTATGACAGGAGTTTCCTCAGTAGGCGTACTAACCACCTCCACACGGTCATGTTGCATACAGTGATAAACATGCAATAGTAGGCTACTGTCAACATCAGTAGAACAGGAGATGATGGACGCTACGAACGAGGCAGAAATAGATGGTGTGGTGGTGATGGTGGTGGACACACACACTCTCTTCCCTCCTCTCTCCTCTTTTCTGCTCTTCGTTAATGGTGGGTAATGGCAGTCGTGGACATGGAGGCACGTTGGCGATGTCTTGCACGTGAAAATCGAGTCATCTTGTGCGAAAAATCGACGATTAACACAATGTAAACAAAGATTTTCACGTGAACAGCTGGGCTTGACTTGATGTGACTACCAACCTCACAGGCTCACATCCTAGTATCCTACCTCCCTCACACAAGTCCAACATATCGCACATCAACCACAAACAGTTTGATTTTGTATAAAGTACAAAAAAAAAAAGTAATACTCACTACATGATATGGCAACACTCACTCAGCTGAGCCATTTAAATACCGCGTAGGACATTTAAATACGCCTCAAATATGGAATAATTATACGCCTGGCAGCGCTGATGGGTGCAGCCCCGTCGTGATGCCAGTTTGCATAATTAGATTTTGTGAGACATTTTTCGTACCTTTCCTTAACTTAACAGGAGTTCAAACATCGCCTAAATTGTCAACAAATCACTTTTCATTAGCAGGTTTTATATGAACAGACTTAATACTAGTTCTATTCATAGGTGAAGGTCCACCAATCACTACATAATATATATAATATAATAAATTATTTCCTCAAGCTCTGAGTACGAGTGATCATATTTTCAGTTTCACCAACAGGCAGTCAAACCTTTGTGTTCACAAGAGCGTGGTCTGATGAAAAGGCTTCGTCCCGAACCACCGAGAACTCGCTCACACTGCTCACCACAGATGGACTTGCTAAACACACGTCCAGTTTAGATATCCACTCATTTCTCTCAACACACATACACACATGACCTTTTCCAAGCAACATCCTACATTTATCGTGACACACATTTCGTTTCTGTATACTAGACTAGGCGAAAAAAAAAATATATAATAATAATAATAATAATAATAATAATAATAATAATAATAATAATAATAACACATCAACTTAGAAGGTGCGAGGTAAAATTCAAAATCGCATATTTAGTGTTATAAATATATTATATTTTCTATCATTGTAACCCAATTAATTAAGGGAGTTATTACAGAGGTGGTACAGTTGGCCACAAAAAATCTTACACAGGATATAATTATGGAAAAGAGGTCATTCTTCTGTAAGTACAGTCACGAGCACTAATAAGTATATAGGTGTGCTTCGAATACCTTGAGACACAAGCAGTAAATAAATGCACTATAACATCTCCATTGGAATTAGCTCGTTGGTGAATAAGACTGTTCGAAGCTTCAACCAAAGCTGTAAACTTATTAGTGTTCGTGACTGTACAACTTATTAGTGCTCGTGACTGTACAACTGCAATAAATGGTCTACCAAGTGACTCAGTGATTGCAAAATAACAAACCAAATAACAATATGGTGTTGCACTTATGTAGTATTACAATTTATATATATAGTGTCAACCTTCAATAACAACAGTGTGTGTACGAATTGTTGTGGCCATAAGTCCTGTGGTCAAAATTCCTCGTAAAGTTGGACACATGAATGGGTGGTACAGCCCAAGTGAAAGATGGTCAATTTCTCCCAATATCAAGTTCCTTTTAGTGTCAAATAGAAGACATCAGGGGCAGAAGTCAGTATTGAGGATGGTGTGTGTGTGTGTGTTTGTGTGTGTTCCTTAGTGCCAAATAGGAGACATCAGGGGCAGAAGTCAGTATTGAGGATGGTGTGTGTGTGTGTTTGTGTGTGTTCCTTAGTACCAAATAGGAGACATCAGGGGCAGAAGTCAGTATTGAAGATGGTGTGTGTGTGTGTGTGTGTTCCTTAGTGCCAAATAGGAGACATCAGGGGCAGAAGTCAGTATTGAGGATGGTAATAAAAAGCAAGTACCCGATAATAGACACTGATTACTCAAATGGGACAAGTATCATTCACCTGGGCTGTACCATCCATTCATGTGTCCAACTGTACCTCGTTGGTAAATCTGGCTGGTGCAAACGATTCCTCCAAACTACTCCAAGCAACAACAACAGGCCACTACTATCAATTTGGACATACTTAGACATACAATCAGCAGACATACTTAGGAGAAATCATGGTGCTCCAATTTACCAAAAATATAATAATATGAATCCATTATTATTTAAAAATATATAATTGTATATGTATATATTATTATGTATTTAGTTTTGGCATATTCTAGATTATTATATTTATATGTATATAAAATAATGGTTAATCCTTATCAGAAACATTGTAAGGCTACGAACTACTGAATCCTTCAAACTGTGTGTGTGTGTGTGTGTGTGTGTGTGTGTGTGTGTTGTCATTTAGATTCTCATGGGTTCCTCCTACCTGTATGTATTGTTGCCTGCATTTTGATTGACTATACACGGCGGAAATAATTAATAAAAAAAAAAAAAAAAAAAAACCAGATCCCCTATTAGTAACAAACATATATATTTTTGACCGACACAGTTTTGAAGGAATCAGTAGCACTCCAGTTTACCCAAGAGAGGTTTTCCCTTTATAATCAATACAATGGAATGAATGAATATAATGAGATCCATAAGATATAATAATAAGAGTAATATTATAGTGCTAACAATAATAATAATAATAATATTAATAATAAAAATGATGATAATAATGTGATGTATGAAATGTAATCATATAAAAATAATGTAGCAACATTTTTCTATCATTATATTTTTATTATATATATATATATATATATATATATATATATATATATATATATATATATATATATATATATATATATATATATATATATATATATATTATGCAATAGTAGTAGTAACAACTTAACTTATAGAATTTATAATATATATCGTAATATGATGAATGAAATTAGAAATATACATAAATCTTTATCACAATTTTTTTTTTATATAATGTAATGGTGATGAGAGAGTGAGTGTGTGTTTGTGCCTATGTGTTGCTCATAGATACCTGTAGTGTGTGTATGTATGTGTGTGATGATAGTTTTGACTGATATCTGAGGCTCATAATTATTATAATATTATACAGTCGAGGTCATATATAATCATCCATATAGGGGTAACTCACGTAAGAGTTTGACAGCTTCCCTCTGTTCCTTAGATGATAAACTTTCTAATAAATAGGTTAACTACCATCTTACAATTTACTACAAGCAGCTACACACTACTTAAAACAAAAACATCATAATTATGTGAACGTGAAAACATTAGACAGCAAATTGTTTGAGATACCCATATGTGGATGATTATTATTGACTGCTACTGTACATCTTAGCCTGTGCTTGTTGCTCATAGATACCTTTAACTCTTAGATTCTTGGGGTCGAAGGGGTGTTTGAGGTGTAGTGTGGCGGGATAGGGACGACCTTGAATTTCAATTTCCCAAGTTCCCGAAGCTAGAAACTCCCGATCGACCACACCACTACCACCACTATCACTATCGGGACGCCTCACGTATCCGTAGCCGATGGCGCGGCCTAAGGCGAAGGCATACTCGGCCCTTCTGAGGTACCCTACGAACTGTCCATCACGTTTCAGTCCTTCTAGACCCCATAGAGGCATTGTGGGGTCATCTAAAGTGAAGGTAGCTAAGCGTTTGATCAAACCACGAGTCTTGCTATGTTCCAGAGCGGCTCTGCCCAGGAAATCCGTATCCGATTTGAGTTTGCACGTGAAAGCGAGTCCGGCCTCGAGTGGATTATCGTCGGGTCTGAGGTCAGCGTGCCAGTGTCGGTAACCCTTCTCACACGAGAGGGAGTCAATGGCCCGGTAACCAGAGTCCAACACACCTAGATCCCTGCCAGCTGACTTGACGGCTCTGTATACTGCTAAGGCTGAGTTGGATGGTATATGAAGCTCCCAACCTGTAATGATGATGATGATAATGATGATAATGAATACCCACCATTGTCATTTAATTAACCTATTAATTAGTATTATTATGATTTGCTGCTAAGTATTATTATTGTTGTTATTTTTATTATTTTACTTTATATTTTTGTTTCTATTTATATTATTATTATTATTATTATTATTATTATTATTATTTCTTTTATTATTATTATTATTATTATTATTATTATTTCTTTTATTATAATTATTATTATTATTATTATTATTATTATTATTTCTATTAGCCTATTACTACCCCAATTCACCAACATAATAATCTCATCTTATTACTACTACTACTACTACTACTACTACTACTACTACTACTACTACTACTACTACTACTACGACTACTGACCTAATTCTCCAACGAAGGATAGTCTTAGAGCTCGTAGTGTGTGTCCTGCTAACGTGATAACCTTGTGTGTGGAGAAGGGGAAGGTCTCGTTGCTCAAGTCACACTCGGTCAGTCTCTGGAGGAGGCTTCGTGAATTTGGGCCCTGAAAAAAAAAATAAAAAAATAGTAATGGTGGTAGTAAAATTATATCTAGAAATTATAGTGATGTTGATAAAGTGTGTGTGTGTGTGTGTGTGTGTGTGTGTGTGTGTGTGTGTGTGTGTGTGTAATAGCAGAACCCTGAAAATACAAAAGAAAAACAACTCTCTGAAAATATCAATATGGAAATAAAAAAGAAGACATAGAAAAACTTATAAAACACACAACACTATATAATTCTACATTATATATATATATAATTTATATATTTATTTATTTATTTATTTATTTATTTATTTATTTATTTATTTATTTATTTATTTATTTATTTATATATTTATATTAAAAACCTATTTTACACTCATTTACAAATAAATCATTATATTACAAATCTACACCATCATTACATAAACATCCTTCGTATACAAGCACATGAAAAATAACATAAATATTGATGGAATTGCCGTTATCACGTTCGATCTGGCAACACTGCTATAAAACGGTAATTCTTTCCATAAATACCCAAAAAGAACTCTTATGCCAACTCACCTGTACAGAAATCATGGCCATATCCTCGGTTAATTCTTTCCATAAATACCCATAAAGAACTCTTATGCCAACTCACCTGTACAGAAATCATGGCCATATCCTCGGTGTGGTCAGTAATGGAGACTTGCCAACCTCTCCTTCGCACTTCACTCCTGACGTGTGCCAGGTTGTGTGATGCAGCGGCACCTCCCACGGCAAGGTAGAAACCACGACCCTTGAAGTGGGGATCACAAGCTGTTCCCTCTCCACCCTCACACACACTCTGATAGATAGATAGATAGATAGATAGATAGTATGATAGATAGATAGATCAAACACCCGTCTCTTTCTCTCTCTCCCCCCCCCCTCTCTCTCTCTCTCTCTCTCTCTCTCCGGGAAGACCCAGTGACGTTTAATTAAATCCTGTACAAAATCACCAACAAAATAATAAATAAACTTGCCACAATCTAAAGGCCTCCATAAACTAATTTATAATATCATGTGAATTCCTGAGTCCAGCTGTACAGTCACGAGCACTAATAAGTTTACAGGTGTGCTTCGAATACCTGGAGACAGTAAATAAATGCACAATAAGATCTCCATTGGAATTACTTCGTTGATTGAAATTGAACTGTTCGAAGCATCAACCAAACCTGTTTACTTATTAGTGCTCGTGACTGTACATTTATCTGCTTACCACTCCTAAATCAACCTCGGTACCACCACGATCAATTAACAACATAATGAATTTACTATGTGAGATTATATGCCTATTATCTCTGCATTTCAATTGTAAGACAACATCATTAGGCTCAAACTATCGCAGGTGGAAATGAAGCGAACTTATGATGCCGACTGTACACTCGTGATACATAAATTCTGACCAGAGTGTGAGGAGCAGAAAGCTTCGAATCGCCTGGTATTGCTCATTTCCTCACCCAGTACACCTATAGAGGCTGAGTTCGAATGCAGTGTATGTGTTCGACTCTGGTCACAGATTACGTATCACGCGTGTACAGATGGGACGTGACAAACACATACACACACATACACACTTACCACTGTTAAATCCGCCTCGGTGCCACCCTGATCATTTAACATACAGGTGTACATAGTGGTACCAGCAGGGCGTGACATATCTGCCGTAAAGAGCCAGTCAGCTGCCTTCTGTGCGTCTGGTCCCGTCAGGTAGAATTTGCCGAAGTAAGACATGTCGAAGATTGCAGCTCCCTCTCGACATCCAAGGCACTCACGCTGAAGCTGGAATATTTTGAAATAGGTTACACTGAGATGGTTTGGACATGTGGAGAGAATGCAAGGTGTGGAGTTTGTATAGAAGGTGTACGATAGTGAAGTTGTGGCACCTGGTGTGAGAGGCAGACCTCCGGTTAGATGGCAGAACAGAGTGGAAGAGTATGTGAGAGAGATAAGTGTGAGAGGGTGGGGGGGGGGGGGTAGGGGGGATGGAGCAAGTGAGGAGGGAGTGTAGGAACAGGGAGTTGCCGGAGGGAGCGAGGCATCAGAGCAATAGATAGATAGATAGATAGATAAGTTAGGCTACTTTAGGTTAGCTTGGGTTGGGTTGGGTTAGGTCAGGCTTGGGTGAGTTAGGCTAGTTTAGGTTGGGTTGGGTTAGGCTAGGTTGGCTTAACTATATAAGGTTGGGTTGGATTGGGTTTGCTTCGTCTAGGATAGGTTGCATGGGTTAGCCTATTTTTGTTGTTAAGTTGGTTGGGTTAGACTGGATTAGTTAAAGGTTAGGGTTGGTTGAGGTACAGTTGGACACATGAATGGGTGGTACAGCCCAGGTGAAAGAAGGTCAATTTCTCCCAATATCAAGTTCCTTAGTGCCAAATAGGAGACATCTGGGGCAGAAGTCAGTATTGAGGATGGTGTGTGTGTGTGTGTGTGTTCCTTAGTGCCAAATAGGAGACATCAGGGGCAGAAGTCAGTATTGAGGATGGTAATAAAAAGCAAATACCTGATAATAAATACTGGTTACTCAAATGGGACAAGTATCTTTCACCTGGGTTGTACCACCCATTTATGTGTCCAACTGTACGTTAGGTTAGGTTGGACTGGGTCAGATTAGGTCAAATTAGATTAGGTTAAACTAGGTCAGAATGTAATGGATTCATTGATAGTTTTCCCGGGATATCCAAATACAGTCTTACTCTACAATACTGTATACGAATGAAAATATATTGATGCAACAAATATACCAATCTCTCTCTCTCTCTCTCTCTCTCTCTCTCTCTCTCTCTCTCTCACACACACATGCTCTCACTCTCTCTCTCTCTCTCTCTCTCTCTCTCTCTCTCTCTCTCTCTCTCTCTCTCTCTCTCTCTCTCACACACACACATGCTCTCACTTCTCTCTCTCTCTCTCTCTCTCTCTCTCTCTCTCTCTCTCTCTCTCTCTCTCTCTCTCACACACACACATGCTTTCACTTCTCTCCTCTCTCTCTCTCTCTCTCTCTCTCTCTCTCTCTCTCTCTCTCTCTCTCTCTCTCTCTCACACACACACCACACACACATGCTCTCACTATTCTCTCTCTCTCTCTCTCACACACACATGCTCTCACTTCTCTCTCCGTCTCTCTCTCACACACACACTAACCTCCTGATGATGCGGTGGGAAATTGAAGGAGTATTCGCCTTGTAGTAGATCCCTGTACGTATAATGTTGATGAGGGGACGAGGTGGATGGATAAGACCCATACCAGTCATACGTCAACAAGGGGGAAGGTGTTGTTGATGTGAACCAGCCTGGCCTCTCCCATCCATGTCTCTCCTGGTACACACACCCTACACCCTCCAACTCCTGTGTGTGTACAAGAACAAGAAGACGATTTTAGGGCTTGTTTATGCCACTCGACTCATGGTGTTGGTTCGTCATCAACCCCCCACCCCCCACCTCAAGCTTGTCCCCCTATTCCCGCACCCCCCCAGTCCCCCCCCAGGCCTGTCCCCTATTCCACATCCCCTTAAAGTTTAAGTCCACCCATTCCCCAACGAACTAATTCCAATGGAAATCTTATTGTGGATTCATTTACTGTCTCTATAGATAGTCGAAGCACACCTGAATACCTATATAACCTGTGACCAAACCTAACCCACCTTATACAACGGTGACCTAACCTAACCTAACCTTCTCTATATAGTGGTGACCTAACCTGACCTAACGTGACCTACCTTATGGAGTGGTGACTTTCTCATATTCCTTCCTGCCAAGGTTCGTCGTGGGGAAACACAATGCTATAATTCTTAGCATACGATTCGTGGGACCTGGAATCCACCCACGTTCTGTTGAAAAATTGACAGATAAATAAATAGACTGGTAGATAGATAGACTGGTAGATAGATAGATAGATAGATGAATAGACCGATAGATAGATAGATAAATAGATTGGTAGATAGATAGATAGATAGACTGTAGATAGATAGATAGATAGATAACTAGATTGGTAGATAGATAGATGAATAGACCGATAGATAGATAGATAAATAGATTGGTAGATAGATAGACTGGTAGATAGATAGATAAATAGATTGGTAGATAGATAGATGAATAGACCGATAGATAGATAGATAAATAGATTGGTAGATAGATAGACTGACGTAAGTATAGATAGATGGTTCGATAGATAGATAAATAGATTGATAGATAGATAAATAGACTGGTAGATAGATAGACTGACGTAAGGATAGATGGATGGTTAGATAGATAGATAAATAGATGGGTAGATATATAAATTGTTATATAGATAGATAAATAGATTGGTAGATAGATAGATGAATAGACTGATAGATTGATAAATACATAAATAGATGAATAGATAAATATATTGGCAGATAAATAGACTGGTAGATTGATAGATAAATAGATTGGTAGATAGATTAGACAGATTGGATATTTTTTATTGTGGCTGCATGTACAGTTGCGAAAAAAGGTATTGCGACAACTACTGAAACATCATTAAATATATTAATGTCATAGTTGTTTGTAGGGATTATAAGTATGTATTACAGAAGGATATGTATATTTCCTTCTGTTATACATGCTTATAGTCCCTAGAAATAGTTGTGGATATTACTATGGTTAAAGTTCTATCAAGATTTGTCGTAATACTTTTTTTGGCAACTGTACAATACCTATTTTTAATGAGCGGAGCGTAAAATCTTCTCACGTCGTATCCAAACATATCAATCTCAGGTCTGCCTTGTACAATCCACTTGGCCATCTGATCTCCACAACCACCTCCCAACATCATACCAGAGCTGTTGAAGCCGCAGCAGTGGTAGAATCCTTGTACTTGGGGATCCTCGCCTGTAAAATAAAAAAATAAAAATTAATATTGGAATGTTTAAAATGAAGGAAAAGAAAGAACATGGAGAAGGAAATGGGAGGAAAGGAGGGACAGGGAAAAGAAAATGGGAAGAAAGGAGGGACAGGGAGAAGGTGACAGAAGGAAAGGAGGGACAGGGAGAAGGTGACAGAAGGAAAGGAGGGACAGAGAAAGGTGATAGAAGGAAAGGAGGGACAGAGAAACAGTGATAGAAGGAAAGAAGGGACAGAGAAAGGTGATAGAAGGAAAGGAGGGACAGAGAAAGGTGATAGAAGGAAAGGAGGGACAGAGAAAGGTGATTGAAGGAAAGGAGGGACAGGGAGAATGTGATAGAAGGAAAGGAGGGACAGAGAAAGGTGATAGAAGGAAGGAGGGACAGGGAGAAGGAAATTGGAGGAAAGGAGGGACAGAGAAAGGTGATTGAAGGAAAGGAGGGACAGATAAAGGTAATAGAAGGAAAGGAGGGACAGAGAGAAGGTGATAAAGAGTTAACAGTTAAAATAATAATTAAAGTTGGAAAATTATCATATCATATCATTTATCATAAGGCTTGTATTGTAGTCCAGTGTTGGTTAGGTCAGATCAGATTAAACTTAAATATACTAATGCATGACTGTCTTGTGGTCAGATCAGGTCAGGTTAATTAAGAAAGGTTAGGTTTTATTAGTTCAAATTAGGATAGGTTAGATTAGGTTACTTTAGAGTAGGAGTGGAGGTCAGAACATAT